>OVBE01002130.1:3291-32163 GCA_900406425.1 Iberis pinnata | reverse complement strand
TTAACACTAAAAACCAATGGCAATCTTTGTAAATATTAACTTTATTTTGACCACTTTTAAAAATGTGCTCTCCCTTTAATAGTATAGATAAAAAAATCCGATTCAATTAAAAAATAATAACATCCTCTAAAAAGCACAAATCAATAATGTTTGGCGTAAAAGATGGGCGGGCATAATGCTATTCCCGCAACCAAACAACTAAAGAAACGCATTTCTCTTCTTCAGAATTTGTCCTGCGTCAACGGGGATTGACCTTGTCGCAGGTTTCCTTCTCAAGTCGCCATCTTTCTGCCAGATCGATCAAATTCTCAGCTCTGTTATTTGATCCTCGCATCTTTGTGTAACTAAGCGAAGGTAGAAATTCTCTTCGAATCTACTTGCGATTTCGCTGTTTTTTAGGTTGCTGTTAGGTATACTTCAGGGGTTTTAGATGAGATGAATATCTTTCTCTTACGGGTTTTGCTTGATCAATTAGGATTTTAGTGTTCTGTTTTCTTTCGAGTGTCGATTTGGGAAGATATTTGTCGAATTTGGTTTTTCTCAGCAAACCCTAACTAGATTCATCGGTAAAACAATATAGTTAATTTTCTGCATAAACAAGTTTTGTAACAAAGTCCGTGCCTTGATGATCTTCCTTGACTTGTTCTATATGATCAAGGAGGTTGGGTGTATGAGAAAAACCGGATGGATGATGGATCAACAACTAATGTTGTAGCCTTATTTAAAAATTTGAAGTCAGGCCGTATTGATAGTTTCTTGTTCCTTTGTCTTAGTAAACACGTATTTTTTTTGCGACTTGTATTGAAGGTTAATAATTATTGTATTTAGGGACGGTTTTTGTCCTAATGTTCATTGATGTAAAGATCTCTTTTAAAAGGAAGAAATGTCTGTCAAATTTTTGGAGATCTTAGAACAATCATGGTTATTCACATGCCTATGCATTTTGTGCTAACTGGGTTGACAAAGATGTAGTTCATACTCCTGTCAACTAATTTGCATAGCTGGGATGACAAAGATTATAACAAGAAATAGATATTTACTGTAGGTTCACGTTTCTTCTTTGTGCACATGCACATTGTTTGTGCCACACTTGTTTCTTTAAAAAAGTTCTGTTGGTTTTTATAATTTTATTACATAGTAGCACAACTCCATGAATCTCAGTTTTAAACATGTTGGTGCATTTGGTTATGGGGGAGTCTCTGCATAATTCTTACCTGAATTCTGACTCTTTGTTGTGATCCCCTATAAAGAGCTGTGAATATTTGTGTTGGCTGATGTGGGCTTCTATGTACGAGTAAAAATTAAGTAGATCTTTTCGATGCTTTTTATTATTATTATTTAAGCCTGAATAAGTTGTTTTAGCTATTTGCAGTCTTGTTCTGTATGTACAATTACAATGTCTTGCTGGTTTGGCGTGACTAGGCTGATGTATTTGACTTACAGGTCTGAGTATCAGCAAAGATGAGTGACAATCTTATGGACAAAGTTACCGCATTTGGTGAACGCCTGAAGATTGGAGGTTCGGAAGTGAGCAACAAAATCAGTGCTGGTGTGAGCTCCATGAGCTTTAAAGTGAAGGAACTTTTTCAAGGTCCAACCCCAACTGATAAAATAGTTGAGGATGCTACTACGGAGAATCTAGAGGAACCGGACTGGGATATGAATTTGGAAATTTGCGATATGATAAATCAAGAGACAATTAATAGTGTTGAGTTGATCCGTGGAATAAAAAAGAGGATAATGATGAAGCAGCCAAGAATTCAGTACCTTGCCTTGGTTTTGCTTGAGACATGTGTTAAGAACTGTGAGAAGGCATTCTCAGAGGTGGCAGCAGAGAGAGTCCTTGATGAAATGGTTAAGCTGATTGATGACCCACAAACTGTTGTGAACAATCGAAACAAAGCTTTGATACTGATTGAAGCTTGGGGAGAATCGACCAGTGAACTCCGCTACTTACCAGTATTTGAAGAAACTTACAAGGTAACTATGACCTGGTACATAATAATGCTATGATGATGAGTTCTACAATGTAGGATCCAGTTACACTACTTAATCAAGGATGTCACTATCTAATATATCTATATCTCCTGCCTTGAGTTGATGAGTATGACAGACTTTGTAGGCTTACTTTTTGTCATTTTGCATAAACACATGGCGTTCTTTCCTTCAAAAATTCCAGGTCTAGCGAATGGAATTTGAACAAAAATGGACAACTATTGGTTCCGACTAACTTGCTTGATTGACTGTTGCAGGAATTGATTAGAAGTTGAACAGCTTTGTGGTCTGTTGTCATACTTCATTATTGTTAGGTCTTAATGTTATTTTCCTTACATTTTTCCTTCTGTTATGATAGAGCTTAAAAGCTAGAGGTATCCGTTTTCCCGGACGAGATAATGAGAGCTTGGCGCCTATTTTCACTCCTGCTCGGTCAGCTCCAGCACCAGAAGTGAATGCCGATCTTCCTCAGCATGTGCATGAGCCTGCAAATGTCCAATATGATGCTCCTGTAAGAAGCTTTACCGCTGAGCAGACAAAGGAAGCTTTCGATATAGCGAGGAACAGCATTGAACTTCTTTCCACGGTTCTGTCCTCGTCGCCTCAACATGATGTTTTACAGGTAAATCAAGTTGGAAATATTAGGCATCCTTTCTTAGAGTTCTAACATAGATAATGAGTAGCCCAGTATGTGCGTGAAATATGTTTAACTTAGTTGCTCATGGAGCAAATTGTATAATCTCATCTGATCTGCAGGATGACTTAACAACGACACTTGTACAACAATGTCGTCAATCTCAAAGGAGTGTCCAAAGAATCATAGAAACAGCAGGTGAAAACGAAGCCCTTCTATTTGAAGCCTTGAATGTGAACGATGAGCTAGTGAAGACGCTGTCTAAGTATGAGGAGATGAACAAACCTCCTGCACCTCTTACTGCACCTGAACCAGCCATGATTCCTGTTGCCGAGGAGCCTGATGATTCGCCGGTTCATGGAAAAGAAGGATCTCTGGTTAGAAAATCTTCAGGTACTCGAGGTGGATTCCATGGTGGTGGTAGCGGGGATGACATGATGGATGATCTTGATGAGATGATATTCGGTAAGAAGAATGGCGATAATGGTGATTCTTCGACAGATGCTGGTCATGACCCGAAAAAGCAGCAGTCTTCCTCTAAAAACGAAGATCTCATTCGATTCTGAGACGGATTTTCTCCGGCTAAAGTAAAATTATGGATTTGGTGTTTAACTGGTAATTTGAATGAACAGTTTCAATGTAAGTAATCTGTATTTGGAGATCTCTTTGACTTATGTGATGGGTTTATAAAGAAGGAGAGATTATTAAACTTCTTATCTTCTCAATTTTTAATGCTTCTGGTTTTCTCAACATTTGCATACAACAATTTGGTTTTCAGTTTAGCGTTTTAGCCTCAGTCACAGACGCAATCGCGGTAAGAAAATTGTATCGTTATTTTCCTACTTCACTCTCCTCTTCCACATTCGACTAGTACAAGCGAATTCGGATCTAAGTATCAGATTTCGCAATGCCCGGAATACATCACAATCATCATCATTCTTCCTCAAGACCCAGATCCAAAACCCTAATCTTCACACTTTTCGTCTTCTCCTTCTGTTTACTCGTCATCCTCTACACTATCTCTTCCTCTGCCCGGCCCTCCCTTTCCTATTCGAACTCGTCGGACCGGCCAGAGACGTCCTTCGTTGCCTCGCTAGAGCATTTCTTGATCCATAAGGCGCCGAAGCTCGCGTTGCCGGTAAGGGATGACACGGTGCGTAGCCAGAGTGATGATGATGTGGGGAAACTCGATAAAAGGGTGTTTGAGAGGGAGAATCGGTGGTTGAACGAAGATCCGGGATATCCTGTCGGGTTCCCGATTAAGGTTTATGTGTACGAGATGCCGAAAAAGTTTACCTTTGATCTTCTTTGGTTGTTTCACAATACTTACAAAGAAACATCGAATGCCACCTCTAACGGTAGCCCTGTGCATCGCCTAATCGAGCAGGTACTGTAGATTTCTAGTACGAATTATGGAGTTGAAGCCATCATGATCTTATTGCTACTTTAAATTGATTCCATTAAAACGAGACTTTGTGATCAGGCTTTGTGGTTTTGTTTTACTGTTTCTTCTTCACTTGTAACATGCCTCATATTATATGTTTCAGCACTCTATTGATTATTGGCTCTGGGCTGATCTGATCTCTCCGGAATCTGAAAGACGTTTGAAAAGTGTAGTGAGGGTTCATCAGCAGCAGGACGCTGACTTTTTCTATGTTCCATTTTTCACTACAATCAGCTTCTTCTTGCTGGAGACACAGCCATGCAAAGCACTCTATAGGGTGTGAGTGAGCTTCGATTATATATATTTCTACCATTAGATATAGCTTTCCATTTTAGATACCGTTTTTCTAGTTTTCATCTTCATGTGCTTTAATTTGAAAAGTATCAAGCTGAATTAAAACTTTAAAAGCTTCTTCTAATGTCTTCGACTTTTGCGCTGATTGTTCAACAAAGGAAATTCTGAGGATGCTGTTTGTTAGTTGCAACACATCTGATGCTGTTTGAATTGTAACTCATCTGATGCTGTATATCCTGTTAGAGGCTGCTTGTTAAACTCATCTGATGGTTTTGATGACTTTCTCTTGATTTCTAACGATGATCCTCAGGAATATATGAATAGTCTATTGCATGTGATTTTTAAAACTGCTATATATTTACTTATAGCTGATTCAGGTTAAGCTTACGTAAATGGTAGATTGGTAACATCTTATTTTACAACTTTGTAACTCTCTTACAACTGTAGGAAGCTTTGAAGTGGGTCACTGATCAGCCTGCTTGGAAGAGGTCTGAGGGAAGGGATCATATATTTCCAATTCATCATCCGTGGTCTTTCAAGTCCGTTCGCAAATTTGTGAAAAATGCAATCTGGCTTTTACCAGATATGGACTCCACTGGGAATTGGTGACACTAGATATTTTCTTTTGTAATAGTTCTGAGTAATGTAGTCTGCTGAGCAGACTCCGCTTTCTTTGCTATACTTTGTTGATTCTGTTTTAACTTGACCTTGTAGGTATAAGCCTGGTCAAGTTTCACTGGAGAAAGACCTGATTCTTCCTTATGTTCCCAATGTTGATCATTGTGATGCCAAATGCTTGTCAGAAAATGCACCAGTGAGGACCACACTTCTTTTCTTCCGAGGGCGGCTTAAGAGGAATGCTGTAAGAATCATGCTACCTTTAAATATATGGGTTTTTTTTTTCCTTTTCCCATGATGATTTGAATACTCAGTATATTTGAAGCTCTTTGTCCTTGGGCTTGTCTTATAAATTCTGCCTCATGAATTGGCTAATGAATTGTTGTCTTAGGGAGGTAAAATACGTGCCAAACTAGGTGCAGAACTAAGTGGTATCAAGGATATAACAATCACTGAGGGGACTGCAGGAGAGGGAGGGAAGTTGGCAGCTCAGGGTGGCATGCGTAGGTAAATATAGGTTGATTCCTAACCATTTGCAATCCACTGGTTTTTTCTAACTATCTCTGCCTTCTTGCAGATCTTTATTTTGTTTGTGTCCTGCTGGTGACACACCATCCTCGGCGAGATTGTTTGATGCCATTGTCAGTGGATGTATACCTCTTATAGTCAGTGACGAGCTGGAACTTCCATTTGAAGGAATACTCGATTATAAGAAGGTAAGTCAGAAAGACCTATTACATTGGTGCACGAATTTTCACCACTTTTTCTAGAATGTCTATAGATGTAGCCAAGTCTGTATAACAATCTTCTTTGCGCTCATTGATTTTCCTTTATGTTTCCCTCTCAGGTTGCTGTGATTGTTTCTTCTAGTGATGCAATTAAGCCCGGGTGGCTTGTCAATCATCTGAGAAGCTTTACACCCTCCCGGGTTAAGGACTTCCAGGATAGCCTTGCTAAAGTGAGTGCTTACTTTTTCTTATCTTCTACAGGCTCTAGTTTTTGAAAAAGAATGAACCTACTTACATAGTTTACCTTACACATGATGAAAGGTGCATAAGTACCAAACTTCGTAATGGATCTTTATATCTCTAATTATGTTATCTTCATTTTTTTTCCAGTACTCGCGGCATTTCCTATATTCCAGTCCAGCTCAGCCATTAGGTCCAGAGGACATGACATGGAGAATGGTACGTACCTACCAAAACTTACAGACCCTTAATAATATATTACAGCATGCTGTAACCTGATCAGCATTGATATTGTTGAGGAAAAATTACATGCGTTCTTCCTTAAACCTCCAGATTTCTTCATAGCCATGTAGGCCATTTTCTGGTTTAAAGACAAATCCTCTAATTTAGTCTCTGTTGTTTACCTCCATTGCCTTTGTTGCACTGTCAAAATCTTTGTGTTGTTGCAACTTATAGCTAGCTGGAAAGCTGGTGAACATGAAGCTTCACACGAGGAGGTCACAACGGGTAGTGAAAGGATCTAGGAGTATTTGTAGATGCGACTGCTGGAGACCCAACTCTACACAGCCTTTAATTCTTTGACTCTTCTCTTCAAGTCCTACACAGTTTCACCAATGCTTACTATTTCATATAATGTATGTTCATGCTCATCTTCGCAACTTACCTACATGAAAATGCTGTGGATCTAAACGGATTATGAGAAAGCGTATGCCTTCTCTGACATTTTTGAGTTCTCTCGTTATTTGCTCTTGTTTTATCCTCACTTGCATAGTAAGTCGTGATATAGACATACATTCATCAAATGAAAAACAAATTATTAGGTATTGACAATTTTGACCAACACAGACGTTAGTTTCTCTGCTCTTCTGGTAATGAGGCTTTCGAACAAGAACAAATCAGGATGACCACTTTTTTGCATCTGAATATATGAATCTCACTTGAACTTGTTACCATCAGGCTTAGCCAAATTTTGCAGGATCTTAAGAAAACCAATATATAGGATACCTTTTCAGGATCAAATCAAACCAGCAACGACATTGAAAACTCAAAATTGTGCATATCGAACTTATTTAGACCCGAGCGGGTCCATAAAATTATTCAACTGATGAGACATAAACATTTTTCTATAACTAAGTTTTGAATTATAGATACCTAAAAAGTAAAAATGATTTTTTAAGCAAAAAGGAAATTAGAGGGGGCACATGCTCCCTAGCTTACTTGGTCCGCCTCTGCCTAGACAATAATGTAAGATGAGCGAAACAATTGTAAACAAAGTTTCAACCTTTGATTATTTCGATATAAAATATCCCAAAGTTTAACGCGTCGTTTCTTAAATTTAAATCCAACTTTTTCAATATTTTAAAATTCAAAAAATCATTTTTAGCCAATCAATCCCAAAGTTTGGTCATTTAAACATAAAAGAATTCAAAGTCTAACGCCTAACTTTTATAATACGGACTTACTTTTTTCAATTTATTTTTCAGCATTATAAACCTCACACGTGCAACATGATAATTACTCAGCGAAACCAAAACACATGGTTTCATCTAAACTCTTGCAAAATAACACATTCGTTATATATATATATATATATATATATATATATATATATATAAAAACTATGAAGAGTTGGGAGTTGAGACCCTTGATCTCTATACAAATTTACTGATACAATCGAATAATCCACTCACCAAATATTCTAATGCGTATAAAACATGACACTTTTTTGAATGGCCTAAGATAAATGATTTCACAATTCCACACCTAAAGAAATGGATCCCTAGCCTAAACCAACATGACGACTCCTACTCAAGTGTGATAACCACTAGACCATGACCATTTGATTACATATTCATTATATTGTTATATTATAAATAGGGAAAATATCATTTTAATGTCGAACTTTCAAAAATGGGTGAAAAACACTGAACTTTTCTCTTTTCAAAAATACTGAATTTTTTTGTTGACTTCCATTTGAATACCAAAGTTTCTTTGACTTTGTCAATTGAGTCTCAGCGTTAAGCGACATAGCTGATTAATTCTGTTAATGACTGATGTTAATGCACGTTTAGCAAAAACAACGTCGTATATGAAAAACATAATAAACTTCTTTTCATTGACATAAACCTACCATCTTTTCTCCAGATTTTCTGTTTCTTACATGTTTGATCTTCCTCTTCTAATTCAATATCTTTGTTTTCTCTTCTTAGCCCGATGAGTACTAAGTCAGAAGGCACATACGGTGGTGGTGACCGTTGGCTTCCTTCGAAGTGTGTGTGGTTTGGCTGTAAAGACTTTTACATCTAAGATGCAAGAGAATACATGACGTCCTTTCTACCGTTGCATAAACAAAAGAGATGTAAGCTTTCGTAGTGCAACCAAAGAGATGCAAGTGGAAGTGTTTATGATAAATGAGAGGCAAAAAACGTAATTGTAAGCTAAATTTTTATTTTTTTCTCTATATAATAGAATCATTTGTTTAAATGGGTTGAAGATAAAGGAGGTTGAAGATGCTCTACCGAGATTAAGAAACATTGACGATGAGTTTTGCAATACCATAACCTATAAAGAAGTGTTGAATACCATTATTGAGGAATTAAAGCAAGATGTACAAAAGAACAAATTCGATACGCATAAGTGGAAAGTGATGAACAAATTGGCATTTGTGTGCTTTTGCTTTATGATAATTGTTATTGTGTATCTTGTAATTGGTAGAACTATGGAAAATAAAAACGTTCTTGTTTATTAGAATAATTTTTTTAAGTAGAATTATGTATCTTGTCATTTACTAGTATTTGATCTTGTAGTGGAGTGTTTATCAAATTTTTAGGAGTCATTTACGAATTGTTTCAAGTGTTTTAACTTGTCATATTGTTTTAAGTGTTTGAACTTGACCTTTTCATCTAAGGCTAATAACTTCCACCGAAAAACATCAATACTCTTTCATTAAGCCGGAAATAGGTTTAAAATATCAACAAGAAACATCATCATTCAACATAAAAAATAAGCTAATAATAATGCAGAACAATAATAAGCATCATTCTTTGCCACAATCTTCTCTTGCATAATTACTCAACCATGATGCCTCAATCTCTTAAACTTTGAGATCCATGTCCTTGTGCTCTTTGTCCACATGATGATTGACTTACTTGTGAACCTACTTGTGAAGCTCCTTGTGAAATTTGTGGACCTACTTGTGAAGCTATTTGTGAACATGTTTATACACGTTCTTTCCCAGGGCGACCTCTTGGTTGTTTTAGTGTGTTGTCTACCCACTGGTTTTTGCAAGAGATTTTATTGTGGCTTTCTTGCTTGCAGTTTGAACATGTAATTACTCTAAACCTCTTTAAAAACTTGGTGTTATTTGAAGAAGATGCAATCTCATATATTCCTTTTTTCATAGCATAGTTATTTGGTCTTTTCAGATTGTATTTTCTCCATGGTGGTGGCAAGACACCTAACCTATCCAATCTCAGCCACAATAGCATCCTTTGCACGTGACCAATACAATCTTCATATGTTAGCTGCCACATCTTTATTGTATAACACTCATGAACATAGTTTTCAACATTTTCTCTCTTTCCAATGATGACTGAAGCTGCGTGAACACGTGATATATCTGTCATTTGTCACTTCTCGCAACCACATGTTTTATCATTCATATTCACACAATATCCTACACCTTCAATCTCAACCTCATGTAAGTTGTGCCTGGCCAAATATCTATTGCAATGCTGCAACCCAACTATCATTTTCTCTATTTCAACATGTGTCTTTTTAGTGAATTTTGTCTACAATCTTCCAGTAATGATAGAATTCTTCTCATTACGCACCATACACTTTCTCCTTATATCTTCTAACATGTCCAATAAGGGCTTTCTCCTTGCGTGCCGAATGGTCCTATTAAATGACTCACTCAGATTGTTGAGATTGTTATTACAATTGGACTCTACCCTAAAGAAAGCTTTTGACCATGATTGAGGATTGATAATTTGAAAAGAATTTAATCCACCTGGATTGTAGCTCTTCATTGCTTCTAATATCAGCAGCAAATTCTCCTTGCGTGAAATTATTTGCTATATTCCAAAATAATCTTTGCAGTTCCATGTCATGACTATCTCTCTTCCAATTATCCATAATGTGTCTAGCACATTGGCGATGTTTTGCTTGTGGGATAATCATTTGAAAAACTTTGACTAAACCCTGCAAACAAAAGAATTTTTTTTTTGTTACTTATACGATTGATTAAGTAATTAATAAAATCAACAAATACTTACTTTCTGTTTTTATGAAATGATAGCTACATTTCTCTCATCTTGAAGACCTAAATTTACATTAAGCAGTCCAACAAACCAGTCCCAATTAATGTCATTTTCTATTTCAACTACTGTCCATGCGATTGGAACTATTCTGTTGCCACCATCTCTACCAATTGCGGCTAAAAGTTGGCTTTTTATATCCCACTTGAGAAAAGCTCCAGCTAGGCCTATGATTGATCTACATGTCTGCTTCCAACTTTCTTTTTATGATATAAAACAAATAAAGAGGTGAAGAACCTTTGTTTGCTTCCAACCGTTGACTCTTTAATAGTTTCATTCTCAAATGTAGAATATTTATTGGATTGCAACACCTCTACTTGATAACCCCAAATTCATGAGAAATATGTTTCATGACTAGCTTTTTTTTGCTTGAGTAATATTGACTTTGCCTTCACAGATTGCTCTTCACTCACAACCAAATTGTAATCTCTCTTAATCTCTTCAACCATCTCTTGTGTGTTGTGATCTTTTGATTCTCCCTCAACCTCTCCGAATACAACCATGCAATTGTCCCTCCCTTCAACATCTTACTATAACTTGATCTCACACACGAGTGCTCATTCACTAAGACATTTATCTGCATCTTTCGTTTTGTTTCTCATACGAGCAATAACATCTCCATTGACATTGTCTATCACTATATGAACACTTCGCACCTATCCTAGTATACTGTGATATGTAAATTTTTACATCATACCTGGAATTTTTAGAGAACACTGAAGAAGTTGAATTTCGAAATCCTCTAGAGGAGTAAAGGTTTTTCCCAATTTCAGTAGCTCATCTGTAGGCTCTTGTTCTTGTACAACACCTTTATTAGCCTCTTCGTCTTTATTAGATGAAAAAGGTTCAAGAACTTTCTCATCGTCCCAAACATCATCTCCATTGTCTGCATCAGAGACATTTCCCTCTTCTCTCGCTTCCTCTTTGAAATGAGCTTCCATTTCTTCACATACTTCATTTACGACACCAAAACTGTTCACGTTCTCCACATCCTTGTTACCACCTACATCATCACAATCTTCATCTTTGACAACCACACAATCATCACCACTTATTGTTTCACTGACTTCATTCTTGGCGTGTTCTTCCTGGTTATTCTCGGCAGGTTTTTTCTGGTTTGTGGCTTCTTCACGTTCCCGTCTTTCTCCAGCCTCTCCAACAATATGAGGCTCTTCCTCACGTCTTGGCGAACGAAATACAAACATCTTTCTTCTCATTATTTTCGGTGACGAGAATCAACCACAAAGAGAAGCTTTTAGAGTTGGGGTTAGGTTTTTTGATTTTGGGGATTTTAGGAATTTTGGAGGTTTAAGATTCGATAAAAAAAGTTTATTATGTTTTTGGTACGACGTCTTTTTTGCTAAATGTGCATTAACATCTTAGTAGCATAGTTAATCAGCTATGTTAATACATTTAATGTCGAAATTCTATTTAAAAAATAAAAATAAATTTGGTATTTAAATGAAAGTTAATAAAAAATTTAATATATATATATTTTTTAAGTTCAATGTTTTTTATCCATTTTTAATAATTAACCATAAAAATGACATTTTTCATTATAGATATGATATTTTGATTTTGTGAAAATTAAACTTTATTAAACTTTATAAGCTATTTAATAAAGTTGGATTAAATTTTAACAAAGAGAATTACGTACTTTTGGATAGTTTGGTTATTTCTTATATTATGTTTATTTTGATTAAAAGATAATTAATATTTTCAAATTTATAATTTTTGGTATTTGGATTATTTCAAATCTAAATATAATTAATACTTTTGGATTGAAAATAAAAAATTTATATTAAAACTATAATAAAATAATTCTTTTTTTTGTCACAACTAATATAATTTTATCTCAATTGCAATATGGTATTAAATTTGGAGATATTCTTAAAAAATTCAAAAATATTTGTTTCTCCATGATTTATGAATGTTTTTTTTAAAGATATCTTTTGTCTCTTTTATGGTTTTTAATAGGCCTGCTCATTTTGGGTCGTTAACCTGATCCGTCACGTATCCGATCCATATTTACGGGTAAAGGTCGGATACGGATAATGATAATTACCTTTTTGGGTCAAAAAATAATTTTAAACGGATAAGGGTCGGATAAGGGTAATTATGTGGGTACTCGAATTACCCGTTTACATAACTAAATTTATAAAATTATTTCAAAACTTAACTATAATGAAATTAATTTCCTAAATAAATATAAATATTGTGTTAATAAATATATGATTTAATAAGCGTTAAAAATATTTACACAATCAGTTATTTTATGTCTTATTTTCAATTTTGTTACTATTTTATTCAACTTTATAATTTTTTTTAAAAGATAAAATATTATAATCAAACATTGTACTATTTTTAAATTTTGATACACATATTAATCAAATTTATATTATATATTACGAGTTCGAATATTAAACATGTATTAATTTTAACCACCCGATCCGACCCTTATCCGAACCGTACCTACCACTACTTGACCTATAATTTTATGGATATATTTTGGATATTAATTTTCTATATCCAAACTATCCGTATCCAATCCGTACCCACTATTATCCGATCCGTTATCCAAAATAGACATCTTAATTTTTAAATCTCTAAAGAACATTTTTTCCTTCACATAATTCTTTAAATAAATTTCATCATTATTTTCATTGTTTGTTTTTTCTTTTTCGTTAAGCATTGTAGTTTATTTTATTTTTTTCCAACAAAAAAGAAAAGAGATAGTATATGGTAAGTAAATTTTTTTGGCATTCATAGTAGCATTCAATATAGAATGAAAGAAGGAAAACGCAAAACGCGTTACAATAATAAGAAAATAAAGAAAAATAATCTTCGTAATAGCGATAAAGTGTTTAATAAATATATTCACTGTCAAACTTGTCCGAAAAACCTCAGTCCTCTCCTCTGTAAGAGAAAACCCAAAAACATAAGTCTGCTCCGTCCACTTGTTTTCCGGCCTTCTTAGCTGTCGCCGCGTCTTCAAATTTCTTTCTTACTTCACTGAGATTTCTTGTCTCTCTTCAACAACGTTTTGGCAATTTCTATAATTTTTCTTCGTTTTATATACTTCTTTTTAAATCGTTGAATCTATACTATATCAAAATTGGGCTACCTTAACCTGTAAGAGCGCTTAAGTATTTGCTGACGGAGAAGTCCCTTTCTCCTCGCCGTCTTCTTCTTCTTCTTCTCTCTCTTCCTCTCACTATCATTTCCTTTCATTTTCTCAAATGCATCATCTCCAGTTGGGTTGCACGATACCACCTTGTTGAATCCTTCATACAGATTTGTTGTTTTCTTCTTTCAATCACTTTAACCCGAAGATCTGAGTTTCTTCTTTCTTCTTGGCTTTCCTTTCCTTTGAAGGTATTGTATAATAATCTTGGTACGATCGTCTCTTTTTCTCTGAATATCTAAAGCCCGTGATCATATTTCCCTCTCTCTCTCTTTTCACTTTTGGTTTTGAATTTCTGAGAGAAATATGATAGGAGTTTTCGAGAATTTTTCGGATTTTACTGTATAAAAATTGACACTATTCTTGTAGGGTTCACTTCTTTAGCTTTAAAGGTGATACCTTTTTGTTATATGGAGATTATTGTCTTTTCATTGTGTATTTATTTTATGGAGATTATGTTAACTTTAGATCCATGGATTGATCTGTTTCTTTGTTGATGTTTTCATTGAAATCAAGTTTCAAAAGACTTGTGTTTTAGATGTCTTTGTTAACTTTGTTGCATCTGTTTAACCTTCTGTCTTCAGGAATCTGCTAAGTTTGATCAACAACAATGGCATCTAATAAACATTTCAGTAAAAGTAGATCAAATCTATCAAACAAGTATGATGTTCCTGAACCAGGGGGGACACCTGTTCCTCCTTCAGTCACATTTGCTCGTAGAACTTCCTCTGGTCGCTATGTTAGTTACTCAAGGGATGATCTTGATAGCGAATTGGGCAGTGTCGATTTCACTAACTATACGGTTCACATTCCTCCTACTCCAGATAACCAGCCAATGGACCCTTCCATTTCTCAGAAAGTTGAAGAGCAATATGTCTCTAACTCATTGTTCACTGGTGGGTTTAACAGCATCACGCGGGCTCACCTTATGGATAAAGTGATTGAGACTGAGACTAATCACCCACAAATGGCTGGAGCCAAAGGATCGTCTTGCGCAATCCCTGGCTGTGATGCTAAGGTTATGAGTGACGAGAGAGGTCAAGATCTTCTACCTTGTGAATGTGACTTCAAAATTTGTAGAGATTGCTTTGTAGATGCAGTCAAAACCGGTGGTGGGATTTGTCCTGGTTGTAAAGAACTGTATAAGAACACGGATTTGACCGACCAGGCTGAAGATAACGGTCATCAAAGGCTTACGGGCCCACCGGGTGGTGGCTCAAAGATGGAGAGAAGATTATCGTTGATGAAGTCAACTAATAAATCAGCTTTGATTAGGAATCAAACCGGTGATTTTGATCACAATAGGTGGTTGTTTGAGACCAGTGGAACTTACGGTTATGGAAATGCTTATTGGACAAAGGACGGGAATTTCGGGAGTGGTAAGGATGGAGATGGTGACAGTGTGGAGCCGCAAGATTTGATGAACAAACCGTGGAGACCGCTTACTCGGAAGCTGAAAATTCCTGCTGCAGTTATTAGTCCATACAGGCTTTTAATAGTTATCCGAATAGTTGTTCTTGCATTGTTCTTGACTTGGAGGATTCAACATCAAAACCCAGATGCTATATGGTTATGGGGAATGTCTGTGGTTTGTGAGCTTTGGTTTGCCTTTTCTTGGCTTCTTGATCAGCTCCCTAAGCTATGTCCGATTAACCGTGCGACTGATCTTCAAGTCCTGAAGGAGAAGTTTGAAACGCCCACACCAAGCAACCCGACTGGGAAATCCGACCTTCCTGGACTCGATATTTTTGTCTCGACAGCGGATCCTGAGAAAGAACCTCCTTTGGTCACTGCTAATACCATTTTATCCATTCTAGCTGCAGAATATCCAGTTGAGAAGCTTTCTTGCTATGTATCCGATGATGGAGGGGCTCTTCTTACGTTTGAAGCCATGGCTGAAGCTGCGAGCTTTGCAAATATATGGGTTCCATTTTGTCGTAAACATGTGATAGAGCCGAGGAATCCAGACTCCTACTTTAGCTTAAAGAGAGATCCTTACAAAAACAAAGTGAAATCTGATTTTGTGAAGGATCGGAGACGGGTTAAGCGTGAGTATGATGAGTTCAAAGTTAGGATTAACAGCTTGCCTGATTCGATCAGGCGGCGTTCTGATGCTTATAATGCTAGAGAAGAAATAAAAGCCATGAAGATGCAAAGGGAGAACAGAGACGATGACGAGACTTTAGAGTCCGTGAAGATTCCGAAAGCTACATGGATGGCTGATGGTACACACTGGCCTGGAACTTGGTTGAATTCTAGTACTGATCATTCCAAAGGTGACCACGCTGGTATCATTCAGGTATAAATTCGATTTCATAAGCTTCGATAAAACAGAGTAAGCATTGATTGATTCAGGATGTCATTTGTATGCAGGTGATGTTGAAGCCACCGAGTGATGAGGCATTACATGGAATATCTGAAGGGTATCTTGATCTAACTGATGTGGATATTCGTCTCCCACTCCTTGTCTATGTTTCTCGTGAGAAGCGACCTGGTTATGATCATAACAAGAAGGCCGGAGCTATGAACGCACTGGTCAGAGCTTCTGCAGTTATGTCAAATGGACCATTCATACTCAATCTTGATTGTGATCATTACATATACAACTCTGAGGCACTGAGGGAAGGCATGTGCTTCATGATGGATAGAGGCGGTGATCGGCTTTGCTATGTTCAGTTTCCTCAGCGGTTCGAAGGTATTGATCCATCGGATCGATATGCTAATCACAACACTGTCTTCTTTGATGTCAACATGAGAGCTCTTGATGGGCTTATGGGTCCAGTTTATGTGGGAACTGGTTGTCTCTTTCGAAGAATTGCGCTTTATGGTTTCGATCCGCCTAGATCTAAAGAGCATTCCGCTGGTTTCTGCAGTTGCTGTTTCCCTCGTAGCAAGAAGAAGAGTCAGATTTCTGAAGGAAACCAAGCTCTGCAGATGGGTGATTATGATGACGATGGGACTAATCTTTCTATAGTCCCAAAGAAATTCGGTAACTCGACTTTACTCATTGATTCAATTCCAGTTGCTGAGTTCCAAGGTCGGCCCCTCGCAGACCACCCTGCCGTTCAAAATGGGCGTCCCCCTGGAGCACTCACCATTCCACGAGAGCTTCTTGACGCATCAACAGTAGCAGAAGCCATTGCTGTTATCTCTTGTTGGTACGAGGATAAAACTGAGTGGGGGTCACGTGTCGGATGGATTTACGGATCAGTCACTGAAGATGTTGTCACTGGTTACAGAATGCATAACCGAGGTTGGAAGTCGGTTTACTGCGTGACAAAACGTGATGCTTTTCGAGGCACTGCTCCAATCAATTTGACAGATAGGCTTCACCAGGTTCTCCGTTGGGCAACTGGCTCGGTTGAGATCTTCTTCTCACGTAACAACGCACTTCTAGCAAGCCCGAAAATGAAGATCCTCCAGAGAATCGCTTACTTGAATGTTGGAATCTACCCGTTCACATCGATATTCCTCATAGTCTATTGTTTCCTCCCGGCGCTATCACTCTTCTCCGGTCAGTTCATCGTTCAGACGCTCAATATCACATTCCTCGTCTACCTTCTAATCATCTCCATAACTCTCTGCTTACTGGCCGTGCTCGAGATCAAATGGTCAGGAATCTCACTCGAGGAATGGTGGAGAAACGAACAGTTTTGGCTCATAGGAGGAACCAGTGCTCATCTTGCAGCAGTTCTTCAAGGTTTGCTCAAAGTCATAGCTGGAGTGGAAATCTCTTTCACGCTTACTTCGAAATCAGGAGGAGATGATGTAGATGACGAGTTTGCGGATTTGTACATGGTGAAATGGACGTCGCTGATGATCCCTCCGCTTACAATCATAATGGTGAATTTGATAGCGATTGCGGTTGGATTCAGTAGGACGATTTACAGTGTGATACCTCAATGGAGTAAATTGATAGGAGGAGTGTTCTTCAGTTTCTGGGTATTGGCTCATCTTTATCCATTTGCGAAAGGGCTAATGGGAAGAAGAGGAAGAACACCAACGATTGTGTATGTATGGTCTGGTCTTGTGGCTATTACAATTTCACTTCTTTGGGTCGCTATTAATCCACCGGCTGGTAATACTGATATCGGAGGATCTTTCAGTTTTCCATGATGAGTTCTTCCTTCTTCTCAACAATCACAAAACAAACAACAAAAACAAAACTTGTTCATCTTCTTTATTGTATGAAAATCACATTCCTTTATTAGATTTTTTTCAGCCAAGTATAGTTTGAACGAGTGAAGGTACTTGCTTAGTTGTCATTTATGAGTTTTATGTTATGCTCTTTACAATAGTTTTTATTTATTTTGTAACAGACCCATTTGCTGTTAAATGTTCTTAACATGTTAACATTTGAGTTGTGGTTGAATCAAACAGTCTCAGGCTCTCAGCTACCAATATACATTCAAAACTTTGACTATAAGTGGATTTGTATATTTTAAAGAAGGCTTAGCTCAAACAAGAAGATTTAGATATAAAAAATGGTCTGGTTGTTCTTCTCTAAATGGCTATCCAATCTCATATGTTTTTGAAGTAATTTTATATATTGGGATCTTGTACCATAAATCTAGAATGAGAGAACACGTACCTAATATATATGTTTTTACTAAAAAGAAACAAACATGACTAGTTTTATTGCAAAGTAAACATAATTAAAAGAGATGCATGCAAGAAGAGCTAAAATTACTAATAGAATCTTGTTCTTTTGGTGGGCTTCCTCTTTTTCAAGTCTTGGTTGATTTGCACTAGACTTGGAACATAAGAGCACACAAGTGGGTAACATACATTGTTGCGATTCAGAGCTGGTTCAAGATTCACCTTTTTCAAGTATCCATTATTCTGCCCAATGATGTAAGCTGCTTGGTAGCCATAGGAGCTGCTCGCATAATTAGAAGGCGTGCATATATCAAAAACAACGGCTTGTTTCTTCTCTTGGCTAATGAAGAAACTTGCAACATCAAACTGAAAACCAACACGTGGTTCTATATCAACTTTAAGGAAGCAGCTCCATGACATTGACACCACATAGGGTTCTGTAACCCAAATCTCCACCAGCGAATCATATGTATCTGAAGGCTGATACAAAGCCGCAAGTTTCTCGTCTCTAGATGAAGACAATGTCCCTGTATCGGGTTCACAGTGCAAAAACGGTAGTGGAAGATGTTGTCTAAATCTCTCAGTTGTGTAATCAAAACAGGCTAAGAAATCTACCACCTCTAGTTCCTCGCCCTTGTCATGATCAAAGTCAACCTCCAATAAGATATACTCTTCTGTAGCTAAAAAGTAAGCATTGAGAATGAAAATGAAACAGAGAAGGATTGAATGAAAAAGTATTTTTATTGATTCATTTCAACTTAGTGAATACAAGTTTCGGCTACTTCCTTATATATTGGAACAGCCTCTGTTTTTCATGTTGCCCTAATTACATTAGTCTCATTCTGATTGGCTTTCACTAAGTGCCAAAAACCTGTTTCTTAGCTCAATTTCACAGCTGGTTCTTTCTTTACCGTTGGAACATTTCTCTGCAACTTTAACCTCTTTTGTCTTGTTTCAGGATGGAGAAGAAGAGCTCTGTTGTCGTTTTGGAGCTTCTTTAGGTGCGGATGGGCTTGAGTCTTTTGGGCCAGGAGTTGGTGTTGACTTGGGCTTGGAGTTGTTAAGATCCAAACTTAAAAGAGAAGACTCTCTTTTAGAGAGAGTGTCTTCAAATCCTCTTACACCCCCCTTCAAACTAGGCGCAGGAGATTCTGGGAAGATGTCCACGCCTAGTTTGAAACGTAATGAGCTGAATGGAGTGTAAGGCAGGGATTTTGTGAAGACATCAGCCAATTGATGTTGATTTGAGATGTGATGAACAACCAGAGACCCCAAGGCAACCCTTTCACAGACGTAATGGAAGTCGGTGTCAAAATGTTTGCTACGGGAGTGAAGAGCTGGGTTTGCTGTGAGATAGACAGAAGACTGGTTGTCACAATACAATTCAGGTACTCTTTCTTGCGGAATTCCCAATTCTTTCATCATAAAGTTTAACCAAGTAATTTCAGAAGTTGTTTCTGAAAGTGTTCTGTACTCTGCTTCTGTAGAGCTTTTTGAGACTGTGGAGTGCTTACGTGAGGACCAGGAGATGATGTTGCTTCCCAAAAAGGTACAATATCCTCCAGTTGATCTCCTTGTTGATTTACAACCTGCCCAGTCAGAGTCACTATAGGCTCTTAGAGTGAAATCAATGTCATTGTTGAAGTTGATTCCCATCTTATAGGTCCCTTTTAGATAGCGCAGAATTCTTTTGAGTAATTTGAAATCTGCAATTGTTGGTTGATGCATCTTTTGGCAAACAAAATTCACTGAAAATTGTATGTCTGGTCTTGTGAGTGTTAGGTACTGCAATTTTCCTGCAAGACATCTAAAGTAAGTGGGATTAGAGAAGGGAGGAGATGTATCAGGGACCTTATGCAATTGCAATGGGAGTGGAGTATCTAAAGGGGCACAGTCTTGCATTCCTGCTAGCACATGTAAGTCTTCCACATACTTTTGTTGTGAAAGAAACAGCCCTTTGTCATGAAACCTTGCTTATATGCCTAGAAAGTAATGTAACTGGCCTAGGTCCTTGATTCTGAATTGATTGCTCATTGATTCCAATAGCTTAGACAGTAAAGTCTCATTGTTCCCAGTTAGAACCATGTCATCCACATAAAGTAAAAGCATCATTACATCTGATTCCTTCATGTAAATGAAAAGAGACGGATCTCTTTTGCTGCAAACAAAACCAAATTCCAATAGGTAGGTGCTAAATCTGTCGAACCAGGCTCTTGAAGACTGTTTTAGCCCATATAGGGACTTATGCAGTTTGCAAACATGATGAGGTTTTGTTTTATCAATGAAGCCAGTGGGTTGCTTCATGTAGACTTGTTCAGTTAAATTACCATGCAAAAATGCATTTTTAACATCTAACTGCTTGATATTCCAACGCATGACAGTTGCAGTGTGAAGGACAAGTCTCACAGTGGCTGTCCTTACCACTGGGCTGAAAGTTTCTAGGTAATCAATGCCTTCTTCTTGATGAAATCCTTTAGCAACTTACCTAGCCTTTAGTTTATCTAGGCTCCCATCTGCCTTTAGTTTGGTTCTGAAAACCCATTTGCAACCTAGGACATGCATGTCTGGACTATAGGGAACTAGTGACCAGGTATTGGTCTCCTGGCAGTTAGACAATTCTTCTTTCATAGCTGCTGTCCAACCTGGATCCTTGAGAGCTGCAGTGACAATTTTAGGTTCAGGGTGTGAAATCTTTTGTGTGAGTAGGACATATTTGGGATTAGGTTTTCTAATTCCTTGCTTGAGTCTTGTGACCATTGGGTGTTGATTTTGAGGAGTTGGATTTAGAGGAGTTGGTTGGTGTTCTGGGGTATTAGAATTAATGCTCAAAGTGACTGACCTTGGTGAGGATAGAGGAGTGCTGTCGCCAATAGAAGCAGGATCAATGCCTGTCGTACGCTCAGAACACTCATTATCCTCAGAAGTAGTCTGCTTAGAGCTAGAGGACTCAACAGATGGTGAGGTTACTTGATCAGGAGTTGGAGAGTTGTTGGTTGATTGTGTGCTTGACTGTGAAGAACTTGGTTGAACAACTAGTGGTGGGGCACTGACTGTTTGCTGGACTACATAATCGTCAGATGGCTGAGTATTGATGTCTGTGTGCACTTGAGAGGGTTGAAAGTTGGACTGCCAGGCATCTAACAACTTTGTATGTTGCACAGGAAGTAGATGGTGATACTTGTCATGAAAAGGGAAGGAGTATTCATCAAACAGCACATGCATGCTGATGTATACTCTTCCTGTGGGTGGATACAGGCACCTAAACCCCTTGTACTTATCATTGTAGCCAAGGAACACGCAAGGCAAGTACTTTGGATCAAACTTGTGTGTTGAGTAGTCCCTTAGGGTAGGATAGCAGGCACATCCGAAGATCTTAAGTTGTGAATAGTCTGGAGCTTTGCCAAAAAGCTTCTGAAATGGACTGACATTATCAGTAATAGATGTAGTAGGCAGTAAGTTGATTAGAAAATTGGCAGTGAAGAAGGATTCAACCCAATATTTTTGTGGCAGCTTACTGTCAAACAACATGGAGAGGCCTAGATCAGTTAGATGCCTATGTTTCCTCTCAGCTAATCCGTTTTGCTGTGGGGTGTGAGGGCATGATATGTGCTGTTGAATACCACTCTTTGCCATTCTACAAATTTGGGTTTGGAGCTGGTCTGTCACCTGCAGGACCAGGGACTTGTATTGTCTCTGCTGGTGCGGCAAAAACTCCATTAACAAATCCTAACAGGCCTTGACCAGAGAGAAAATTTTCAAACTGGCTCTTCCATATTATGTAGTTTCTCTCGGTGAGCTTTACAGTGACACAGTTGGAAATGTTTAAGGTGGGAAAAGCTTGAGCTTCCATGGCTAGTTCCATGGCTCTGATACCATGAGAATGAAAATGAAACAGAGAAGGATTGAATGAAAAAGTATTTTTATTGATTCATTTCAACTTAGTGAATACAAGTTTCGGCTACTTCCTTATATATGGGAACATCCTCTGTTTTTCATCTTGCCCTAATTACATTAGTCTCATTCTGATTGGCTTTCACTAAGTGCCAAAAACCTGTTTCTTAGCTCAATTTCACAGCTGGTTCTTTCTTTACCGTTGGAACATTTCTCTGCAACTTTAACCTCTTTTGTCTTGTTGCAGGATGGAGAAGAAGAGCTCTGTTGTCGTTTTGGAGCTTCTTTAGGTGCGGATGGGCTTGAGTCTTTGGGCCAGGAGTTGGTGTTGACTTGGGCTTGGAGTTGTTAAGGTCCAAACTTAAAAGAGAAGACTCTCTTTTAGAGAGAGTGTCTTCAAATCCTCTTACAAGCATTTCCTTTTAAAGATAGGCCACGTTGATTACAATCTATATACCATTCCGGAATGATATCAAGAACCCTCCATGTGTTTGTGTTACACTTCAAATCATAAATTTCGAACCCCAGATAAGGGTGATTGTCTTTTTCAAAAATCCTCAAGATTTTGTGGTTACGGTTTTCGTCGTATCCCAAAGCATACTTGTCGGATATGTGGTAAGCATTTATGGGCTCTATCCACTTGGTTTGACTCAAGTACGGGTTCATAACCACCAGCCTAATAGGCTCTGCAGGCTCGTCACTTGTTGTGACGCATAACAATAAACCGTCGCAATGAAAGATATTAGATATCTTTACTTGATTAAGAAAACTACCAGCTGCCTTCTTTATTGATGAGATTCCCTCTATATTGAATCTCATTGAAAAAAATCTTATATTCTTTCAACAAGAAACCATAAAAATCAAACTCATGCTCATGCTTTTTTTTGCTTCTACTGCTTGACATATAATCTCTTCTTTCGATAAGGCGTTCCATCGTTTGCAAGTACATCTTACTTCTGTTAGAAGAGTTATTTAAACTCTTGAAAGTATCTCCTTCATTATATCCCGAGGAAGATCAGATACAATCGCCATTGTTTCGATTCTGATTAATTTTTTATAGGGTAAACTAGATCATGTTGTTTCTTTATATAATCTCGTCAAGTTTTTTTTTGTATTTATTTATTATTAAGATAATTTTGGTTGTTTGTTGATGATTATCTTTAAGTTTGTTGATGATAAACGGGTGGGACTTATTCACAAAAAACTTGACGTGGCTTGAGCAATGATTAGTTTGTTACAAGCTTTAGACCAAAAACATGGCAGAGTTTGAAAAAAAATTTTAGATGTGGGACTCACACAAAAATTAAAAACTCATCCCTCTTACCTCTTCTTTTGGATCCGTTTTTTAACACTATTCGTGTGCTCCACTGACACATGGCGGTCCATAAATAGTCCGGTTCTTATTTTTATTTTTATTTTTTAAATTAAAAACCCACTTTAAGAGCTTTTGCATTAATTATGCTCTTATACTTTAAAGGTTTTTTTTGTGCACCAAATTCATTATAAAATAATTAAGTTTGTTACAAGCTAGCTTTCTTAGATATATAGGATATTAGTTTCTTCGTTTGATAAACGAGGGATAGCTGGTGAATACAATAGAGGGTATTACATTAAAACTAGATTTGATGTCTGCCACAATCCCATAAAGTTCGGTTAGAATCCTTGTCTTCGTTATTGCTTTCACCAAATCAGACGAGTCCAACATGAAGCATATCACATTGTAACCTCGTATGGATGTCTGTTGAACTGCACACCGTAGAGCCAATCCTTCTGTGACAAGAGCGGAACTAACGAATCTAGTAGAGGTGAAGGCCTCAGGTTCTGCATTTTTCGAGTAAAAGATCCAAGGTAACCCAACAACTTGATGATCACCTTTCCAAGCTACATATGTTTTGCAGATTACACCATTGAATTCATGCATCACTTTTCTCAATTTTGCCGACACTGATTTAACTATCGTTTTTTTTTAGCCATTCACGTGCTGCCACAACAGCTTTGGTAACTGTTTGCATAGGAATAACTTTCCAAAAAATTACAATGTAGCTGCAAAATTACAATGTAGGAACAAGTGTTCAATGGTCTTTGGCTTGCCGCATCTTAGGCACTTTGAATTGATTCCTAAAACTCTATATGCTAGTGTGGTGTCTGTAGGCACAACCCTCTTTAACAATTTCCAGATAAAAAGATTGAATTTGGGTGGTGTTTTGATACTCCAAACCTCTGGTATCCATATACCAAATCTCTGTAATCGTGGATTGGGATGTGGGTTTTGTAATTTTAGTGCAACGTAATAGCCAAACTTTGAACTATAAGAGCCTGTCTAGGTCTTAATTGATTTTTTTAATCCTCTGCGTTAGTAATACTTGGCACGATAGATATAATTTTATCCTTCAGATTTGGCAGAACTTTTCTGATTTTTCTCATGTCCCAGTAATTACCGTTTATATTGAGAAGCGATGAGACCATGTGGTGTCTGTTGGACATGGGAGGTGGGCCAACTGGTGCTTCCAAATCTGTTAATGACGGCCAATAGTCATACCATATTTTTATCTTTGCACCGTTACCTACTTCCCAACCGAGGTGGTGTTTGATCAAATCTCTTCTTGCGAGCAATCCTTTCCAGCCATGGGAGGATGAGACTGGTGCTTTGCACTAAAGAAAGCTTGTGTGAGGATAGTATTTACCTTTTAACATTTGTTCCAGTAAGCTTCCTTGCTCATCCATAAGATTCCAACTGATTTTGGCCAGCATTTCTATATTGAAAGTCTGAACATCTCTGAATCCCAGTCCTCTTTCCTTTTTCCCTTTGGTTAGGTTTTTCCAAAATATCAAAGAGATCTTTCGTTCTTTTGGTTTTGCATCCCACCAAAAGTGAATCTAACATATAAAAGTTGGGTTTCACTCTCTCCTTATTGATCCACTTTGCATCGTTTTAGAGGGATATGCAATTTGGTTTACAAAAAAAAAAAAAAAATTAGGACTCATAAAGTTGGTGCATTACTACTAACTTATCCATCAAAATATTACATAATTGTTGCCTTATCGTCATTTAAAACACATACCATACCTTGAAGGCATATTTAACTAGGTTTTTATGATTAAACGTCTCCTTCCACTTGCTCTCTAATTATATTTTTGCTCAGCGTTTTGGTTTTCCTTTTTTATAAAGTTTGGTTCGTTATTGACGTATGCATATCTTTTTAGTTGTTTCTAGGTAGAATACATTTGTTAATATTGGTTACGTATCTATCTCTTAGACATTTCTCTTTCTCAGAATCCAACTGGGTTTGATTTTATTTACCATGGGTCACAATTCTTGTTAAAATGTGGCTTGCGGAGTTTTGATTTTTAGATCAGGTTCGAGAAGAATGGAGGTGGAATAGACCACTATATCTTCACCGATTCAGATATAGATGTTGGTGATCACATTGTGACCATATTCGAAAAGCATCCAAACTTACATATGGCACTCACATTCAGGAACAATAAAGATTAACCACTTAATTCATGATTTATAGCAGTTATAGGCACACGTGAAGGGATTTTAAGGTTTGCATTTCTCCATTTTAATTTCTCTCTTTTCTTAATCGAAGCAAAGTCTCTCACAGGTAAAGAAACACATCTCTCTTTCGAATCAATATCTGAATTTGGTAAACTAATCAAGATGGATAACGAAAAGTTGGTTGTTTGGTTGATTACTTAGTTTGTCTTCATGTGATCAAATGCAGAACTAAACTTTTTTGTGTGGAAGTCTTAGAAGCTTACAAAACAAAATATATGATATCTTCTTGTATGCTTGGTGATCAATTGGCTCTAGTATGGATTGTTAAATCTCATTCTTCATTTGATGCAAAGAGATTCACAAAGACACAAGCTTTCACACAAGTAACAATGGGAGCTTCAGTGATGTTTCTACCATGTGCTTTATATAACTGGACACCTCTTGAAGGTGTTGGTCAGTTTCATGGCATGTCATTAGATGTCAAAGTACTCACTTTCAAAACCCTAAACCTGTAAAAGTCTTAAAAAATTTACCAATCACAATCTCACAAACTCTTAACAAAACACAGATCATTCACTTCAAAGGATCAAGGAAACGTTTAATGCTAGAGGCATGAAATTTTTTTTAAAAGAAACTTCTATAAATCTACTTTGTACATTTCAGATATATTGTGTCTTGTTCTAGGTAGTGGAAGAACTAAATATGATTTCCAAAAGTGGTGGAAGAACCAAACATTGATTTCATTTATGTTTTGTGTTTAATTTCTTGAATCTTTTTCGTTTTTGTTGAGATATTCTTCAAAATATTAATTTTTAATTTTTAGTTCTAAAAATACTACAAAAATGTTTTTGCTTCAGAAAGCATAGAGGTGATGAGCATTTAAAAGCATAATCATATGCTAAATGCTCACATAAATGTTTCTTATAAGTAAACATTTTTTTTTTAAGTAAACATGATTGGTTGGGTAGAACATATTCTTTATTCATCACTGATTCGTCTGACTTAATCCACTTGCTACAGAACCCGGGAGAATGACCTGCATTTGCAGTTGAATTAGCAGATGTCCAACAGCTGAATACCACCATCTCCCAGTTTGAAGTGATACACCGCAGCAGAGACTGACATAAATGTGCCGATTACCTCGCAAGATTGGTCCGAGAACGAAATATGTTATTTTTATGTTATTTTGTTTTTTTTTTGTTTTTAAAAATGTGCCGACTACCTCTTTTGTCTTAATCTTTATGTTATTTTGTTTTTTGTTTTTTTAAAAAAGAAAAAATAAATAAATATGATTGGAAATATGTAGTATTTTTGGAATGTATAATTTTTTGTGCTATTTTTGAGAGACTCTTTAAATGTTCCGTTAATAGCTCATTTGATTTAACGTAAAAAAATTTTGAAACCAACACACTTACTTGGTATATTAAATCAACATAACTACAAAAACTACCGCTCCCTAATTAAATTTATTTTTCTTAAAATTAAGAGTGTTCGTTACATTGAATAATATAATTCATATGGAACTCTAAAGAGAAAATTAACAAAAAAATGTAACGTAGGACCATGAAATGTTTGTAATAAATAAATGTTAGTTATGCAAAAATTAAATCACTATTGATATATATGACATTCTAATTTTAAAAATAATATTGAAACTATATTATTTAATATTTAATATATACCACTAGAATAGAACTTAAAAATTACGATTAAATTGATTAACAGTGTGTACAAATTGAAATATAATTAAATTGTTGATATTTTTTTATGCAATTATAGCTTTTTAAAAATTCAATTGATTGAAAAACATGTAGACATGAGATTTTTTTCCTTTTAAAAATCTAACACATTAAGTACATCACCAAATATTTTATACAAAATATATTACTTCGATTATTTTACTTAAAATAGCAAAATAGACATAAATAACTAAAAAACCAACGATGAGTTGGTTGAGTTGGTTTAAGCGCAGCAGTTGGTAATGTTGTGCTCATGAGTTTGATTCACGATGGAGATGTCTGCTCTCCAAAAGAGAGTTATATAATATGGTTTGAGCCTCGCGCTGTGAAGATCTACGGGCTTCGGCCCATAGCACCCTCATAATAAAAAAGACTAAAAAAAGTTCTACTAAGTTTTTTCAAAAATAATTTATTCAAATAACCATTTTCTTAGAAAAAAATATTGAAAATATAAAGTACTGAATATATTAAATTACTCGATATTATATATTTACTTTAACCATTTAAAATTATATATATGTTAATGTATTTATTATTTTTATTTAACATTTGATTTCTTACAAATAATAAAAACAAATATGATTGACTCATATATAAATATGATGCCATATCTTACCACATACCAATTACCAACTAAATAAGAAAATCATTAGCCTTTTTATTCTACTAAACGCGAAGGTCAACAATTTGCAATAAAAATCAGTTTACAACATCTATAAATTTCCAGTGATAGCTTAAAATATATAATTCTATTTGCTTTAAGTTAAAAAATATAGTTTATATATAAGTATCTAAATTATCATATTCATTCACTAAAATGAAAAATACAATTTGGATTTGATTATTTTCTCCTCCAACTTTTTTTTGCTATACAATACATACGTAAAATAATGTTATGCAACAATACATTCTAGTCAACACTAATTGTATTCTTTTACAAATAGAGCTGGAGAGCATAAAACAAGACATGGCGTTGTAGCTAGGACTTAAATAATAATGAAAAACTGTAACAATATTATAAGATAGAGAAGAACTTTATTGAAAATTTCGCTATTTTATACATCTCGTGTACCATAATAAATATGGCCAAACTATAAACTGAGAGATCACAATCTAAATCCGAAATGTTTACAAGAAAAAGTTAATAGAAATTTAACCTCAAAAACCAAAACAAAAACATCAAAATACTTACCAAATTACAAACTTGTTATAATATAATATGATGTAAATAATATGAAAGATATCAATAGAATTAGCTAAAAGAGATCTCTACCATCATATGGTCGAAGAAATGAACAGTTTTGGCTTGATTATCTTTTTCATGTCGAATTCGTCTACCACATTTGCTATCATAAAGTTTCAAATATTTCAGAAAATAATATTTAGATTGACGTGGAACCAAAATTAATAAAGATATTGATGTCCCGCGCTATGTGCAGAATAATTATTTTCTATTAAAATTATAAATTTAAATTATAATAATATAATATAAATTATATTATGAGATATATATTTTACTTATGTCTATAAATTTTTGCAAAAATGAATATATAAATACGGAATAATTTATTATAACATATATTTTTTTATTATATATTATATTAAAATAAATTTAATATATTAGTTTTCAAAAGTATGATAAGTATGTAAATGTAAGGAGTGTCTAACTTATATCTTTAAATATT
>OVBE01002129.1:8446-32174 GCA_900406425.1 Iberis pinnata | reverse complement strand
ACCGAAATATAAATACAAAACGAAAAAATTTCTTGCCAAAATACGGGTTTTCACAACATGGGACTCTTACATTACTTCTTAGGTGTCCGAGCTATCTTTCATTAATTTGGTATCTTCCTTAGACAGGAAAAATATGTTGATAATCTTCTCATTACAGCAGGAATGGTGGACTGTGCTCCTGCTCCTACTCCATTACCCCTGTTATTGGGGTTTTTTTCAAACTTACTTATTGTGCCATTTAGAAATTTGAATGGTATTATTGTAGACTGAGGGGAAACTGTTTATCTTTATTGATATATAAAGATAAGGGATCGATTGCAATACTAATAAAACAGACAAAAGAATTTTTCAAAATAACGCCGTATTTTTCTTGTAACTTCTTTTGAGCTCTTTAGCTTTTTATTCTCTTGTGTTGCATATAATTTTTAGATTCTCGGATGCCTTAAACCTTTGAGGGAGAGATATATTTATAGGTTTTGGGGGTAATTCTTATTCCTAGTAGAATGTAGAATTTTCATTCCTAATAAAATGTAGAATTTACATATAAAATTATGCATGATCTTATATTTTCCTTTTCCTTAGGAATATATAATTTCCTTTTCTTCTCGATCATTTTTTAACTTGGATTAATTAATGTCCATTTTTATCCATAACTGTAGTTAGACAAAGTTCAAGGTATTACCACATTGTTCTCTGATCCAACATACTTTAGGAGTTTAGCTGTGAAACTCCAATACTTAACTTTGACTAGGCCGGATATATAATTTTGTGTAACTTTTTTGTTAAAATAATTTTATGTAAATTATGTATGTAAAAAAATGCACTCACCAACAGTGGCATACTTCTAATTGCTGAAAAGAATACTCATATATGTTAAATGGACAGTACATATGGGAATAATCTAAGTTCAAGTTCACATTATGTGTTAAGATACTATAGTGATTCAGGCTATACATGATGTAAGCTTACAAGAAAATCTACAGGAGGATTCTGCACCTTTCTAAGATTCGATGTCATTTCTTGGTCTGTAAAGAGGCACCCTACTGTTTCTAAATCCCCAATAGAGGCTGAATATTGTTGGTTTCAAAACCCCCTTAGCAGGATTTTGCCTTGGCTACTTTCACTCCTCGGATAATGACTCAGCACGTATTAGGTGCAGAAGGATTTTACCGAAAAGATTTCTACCTGGACACGAAAGATAAGTGGCTGAGCACTTAGGACGTAGACGGGCTGAGAATAATGTGACCACGAGCAGAGCAAGTAGGGACCAAGTCATGGCAGTTCCGAGATAGTAGGGAGTCGTCGAGATTGTAGGCTCAACAAACCGAGAAGATCGCAATAACCCGAACTAGGCAGAGGGAGCTATAAAACCGAGAAGAGAGAGAATGAGAAGTAATCGAATCTTTTTTGGATAATTAAAACTACTTTCTTACTTGAGAATCTGTAATCAAAGAGCTGGGTGTATTCATACAATTGAGATCAATAAAATCAATTTCTTATTTTTCTATATGAATTTGTGTTGCGTCTTTTACCTCATTTTGACATGAACAAAAGAATTTCTCATTAAGATCAACTTGATAAAAATTATGTTGTGGGTTTTAGCATCCACAAATATAGGACATTATCTCTTGTGACTTAAGAATTGACCTGGTTCACCAATATGCTCAAGAGAATTGGTTAAACGCAGCCTTACACTCCTTTGTTGTATTGTGATAATTTGTGAAATGTATATCTCACAAATAATATAGTATTCCACTCTCGGTCCAAACACTTTGATGTGGACTATCACTACGTAAGAGAACAAGTTGCAGTCAAGAAGATGATTGTGAAACACATTCCAGCTCAGTTGTAAATTGCAAATATGTTCACTAAGTTAGCGCCTCAAGGACCATTCTTCAATCTTAGATCCAAACTTGGTGTCATGAATTCCCCTGAACCAAATTTGAGAAGGTTCATGTGAAGCTTCCCTCCTCATGCGCCTTCAACGTTGAAAAACAGAGCAACCTGCATGACCACATCATGAAAAAGTAATCGTTTTGTAGTCTTGGAATCTTGTGCCATCGCTTGCCTTTAGGTCACAGCTGTCCAGATTCTACTATGTCACATATTTTATATATTCTCTGTATTTAGCAATTTTTTTATAAGAATGTTAATATTTTAATTAGTGAAAATGAAAATACAAAACTTTTACAAGTTCATAAGTTGTCTTTGGGCCAAAAAAAGAGGGTAAAAAAAAAAAAAAAAAAAACACAATATCTCAACAAAAGACAACCAATCAACCAAGAAACCCAGAACCTAAGCCCAAACAACCAAAATGGAGCCCAAAACCAAGTTAGAGGCCCACATGGCCCAAATGCAGAAAACCCAAAAAAGAGAACACGCTCCAGGACCCTACCCGCCGTCGCCGCTGCAAAATTGCAACTAGCCACCGCCACCTCGACAGTTACAAGTCGGAGAAGCTGAAGACTAGCTTGACCGCTCTGGTGACCCCAAACATGCGGTCACGCATATCCACAGAAAACCAAACTCAAATGTTGGAGCCTAGCCGAGAAAACTACATGTAGGTGGATGGAACTCCGATGTCTGAAGCCGCCGACCTAGGCTCGACAAAGCGGCTCCCCAATCGAAAACGAGGCCATGCTAGCGCAAAATCGCAAAACAAAGCGAACATGAACCACCACATGCAGAAAACCGGCAGACTTAAGAGAAAGAACGGAAGATGCTTACCTAGGGAGCGTATACCGCCACACCCCACGACAAGGATCTCACCGTCGAACCTCCGAGCGGTAAAGAGGGACGATTAACGACCCACCAGAAACAGAACCGAGCAGCAGAGCTGTTGAATCAAGACTTAACAAAAGGTCTTAGGTCTTAGATTATGTGGGTCAAAGCTTAGAAGAATTTCATATGTCTTTTTAGAAGTAATTACATGAGTATTTATATGAAGACATAAGGCGAAAACCCTAATTACATTGATTTAACCTAATGGGCCACGAGCTGGACAGCCCAGCTCGTCAGGTGGGCCCATATAGCTTTCATCTTCCTGGGCCCTTCTTCTTCGTCATGTCGGCGTCCAGCTGGGCCTTGAGTCGAAATGGGCTTTCAGGGCAGGTGCTAAACCTGGTATCAACAAGAGTGAAGCAAGAACCCCACCGGTGCTCACCAGACGACATATCTGGTTGATATACCGGCCATAAGAGAAGAGTGATGGGATTCTGGAAACCACCATGGGCATTAAAAAATTTAGACCGCCGAGAAAGGCGCTTCCGTGACTAAAGGATCGACGACCATTGCAGAGACAAAACTTGGAGAGAGGTAGGACCGGAAAGGCGATGTCGATAGCTAATCGGAAAAGCCACTGGCGCTGAAAAGAAGCAGTGCAAGTAGCTTGTTCAGGAGAAGAATGATGGAGCTCCCGTATCACCTATCTCGCCGGCAATTTCTACCTCAAGGGAGAGAGGAAAAAGCAGAAAGAGACAAGTGAATGAGAGAGGAATTCTTATTAACCTCCTCTGTATTTAGCAATTGTAAAGCTTAACTCTTGATTAATAAAATAACATAGTTTTCATCTTTGTGTTCATAGCTCCTTTGAGCGCTCTCTTGTTTCTACTTTCAATATATTGTATAGTATTTGAAGATAATGACCGGTTTTAAAAAAGCAAACAGCAATAAATATGGTAAAAGCAACCAATAAATGTGTACCAAATCCCATTAAACCTAACTAACTCCCTCATTAAATTCATCTCAATCCATCAACATAATCTCTTGTTCAATCAAATAAACATTCTCCCTGCAAACCCAAGATCGTCAAAGAAGAAAATTAGAGTTTTCTAATGTAGCTATATATAATAACTATGACCATTGATGAATCAGCTCTTAAAAAGTGATAATCTTTCACCGAAAACAAAGGCTAAATCATAAGCATCACTATTTTTCTTTACGAGTAATTAGCATGTAATTTTTGTTTTTATGATTTGATCTTAGCTACGTAATTAACAAACTTTCTGAATCATTCCACTCAAAATTGATGTTTGGAGTAATTATTAGACAAAATGAGACTAATAATGATCCTAGACGTCATATATATGTTGTTTGAATGTCCAAAAATGTAAAGCCCCGATATTATGTTAGAATTTTAGTAATCCATCTTAACAGCGCAATGAAAAAAACCAAATTAAATAATCATCCTGTTATAAAAATTGAATTATGTAATAGTTAACTATGCAATTAAAGACCCAAATGGTGATCACTAAAAATTGTTAGTGGAATAAGAGGAAGAATTATAGGTAGAATAAAAGTTAGTGGAATAATAGCAGTTAGAGGAATGAGAAGAATAGTTGCAGAAAAATAAGTTGTGAAGATAAATGGTAACTATTTAGAGGAATACAAAAAAATTATATATATATATATATATATATATATATAAATTATTGACATATCATTTACTTTTAATTATAATCATTCAAATTTATATATTAAAAAGTAATTTGATTGAAAAAAACATAATATAACATAAAATAAAACCTGAAAGTATATGGTATATCCAACATATATAAATATATATTTTATCATAAATTAATCTCAACATTATTTGCTAATTTTCCAAAATTTAATTCAAATTACAGATACTAATCAGAACANCCAAAATTTAATTCAAATTACAGATACTAATGAGAACCATTTTTGTAGTTATGCTAATATAATTTAAATATTAAGTGTATATCACATTTTTATTTTTTTTTTAAAAACAAAATTTTACATAAGAAAATCTAGTTTGTTAATATTTAAGTTCACGTTTTTTTGGAAAATTGTTTTAGCATAATATTTAATTTTTATTGTGATTAAAAAATTGATAAATAATATCTCACATTTATTTTTTTGCTTAAAACATAAAATAAAATTAATAATAAAAACAAAAAGAAATGTTACGCTTCTTTTTTTCTAATTCCTCTATTATAGGGAGGAGGAACAAATTTGAGAGGAAAATCATGATTTTCCACCAAATAAGTGGAATCTAAATTTATTCTGCTAGTTATGTAAAATTGTTAAATGGTAAACTTTTAGAAGAATGTAACTTAATCATCAATTATGCTGGATTTTGTTCCACTCAATGCACAACCATTTGCACCCTGCGTAGTGAAAAGTAGAGGAGGCTTGTGGGGAATACATCGCCTTCGTCTAATCTATATAGTTTTCACCTTGAACTCTCTCTCTCTCTCTCACTCTCTGTTAAAGGGTTTCAAACAAAACAATAAAGATATATATAGTGAAGATCATGGAGAGATTATGTTGCATGTGCGGCGATGTTGGGTTTTCCGACAAGCTCTTCCGCTGCAGGTACTGCCGCAACCGCTTCCAACACTCGTAAGTTGTTTCTCAGTTCTCATAATTTACGTACATCATCACTAATAATATATATTAATTGATTTCTTGACTTTAAATTATATATATATAGTTATTGTAGCAACTACTACAGCGAATTTGCGGAGCCGACAGAGATTTGCGACTGGTGCCGGAGCGACGACCGGAAGCCTCCTAGCGTTGCTATACGTGGCGGCTCTTCTTCAAAGAAGGCTTCTTCCTCCGTAAGTTATGAGTCAAATCGACAGGAGTATTCGTCCAGTGGCGGAATCAAGCAGAAGAATAGCCGTCACGATCAAGTGGATAAGAGCGTTGCCGGAGCTAGAAGCGGAGAGCCGTCGCCTAGGACGGCCACACGAAGGTACAAGCTTCTTAAGGATGTCATGAGTTAATTTACATCAAACTAAACCAAGATGGCAGATAACTACTTACTTCTGTGAGACCGCTCTTAATTGATTAAAAATGCGTGTATATATAGATATTAATGGTATATATGCTGAAATAATGAAGTTAGAATGGGCTTTCACAGAAAAGCCTTTTGGGCCCTTGGTAGGTGTAATTTGTTTGGTAGCATATGGTAGGTGTTGTTTTGTATAGAAATGTCACCCATACATAATTTATGTTGCTAATTCTAGTTTGGTTAACTAGTGAAGTTTTAAGTTGAAAGTTTCTACGTATATGGATATTTTGTAAAACGTCTTATGGAAAAACATATAATGAAAAAAGTTGAAAGTGGGGTAGCGAATGAATTAAACAAACGGAATTGTAATGAGATTAGCTTGGGAAGGGGAGACAGTAGTCAATTAAAGAGAGAAAAAAGGGAAACCACGTGGACGTCATCGATCAGTCACTTTCAAAATGCTCTTCTTTTTTTAGGAAAATTCCACCACACAAATTAAATTGAGTCAATAATTCACTTCCCTTAAATGAATAAACGATGAACGAACCACCATACGCTCCCTCCTAATTAATCCATTCATCGTATTTAACTCTAATTATATAATTCAGAATATCCAAATCGATTTTAATCATCTGATGATAAGATAACAACATATACATACTTAGCAACCACTTGAGAAAAACATTGAGCTTGACGGAGAAGACGACGCCGTTGTACGGAAACATTCCATTAATGAGAGAGAGGACTTCATAGCCGAGTCGCTCTGTGACTCTGTCATGGTCAAGTAAATATTTAATCACCATATACACATGCATATATTATAATAGATATTCAAGTATATACTTGGACCCTGGGTTGTAATATCCGGAGTGGTGGAGGCTGACTGGTGACATTTACGACGGCGTCGGTTATGGTCAGCCAGTCGTTTACGGCAGCTCCTTTTCCCGTTGTCGAATTCCGAAAGCACATGGAACCTAGCTAAGGCGATATATATATATATAAATAGCGACTTTTGCGATCTCAGTCTCAAATATAATATAAAATTAAGGGTATTTAATCAATAAAGTATCAATCTTTTAACTAACGTACTATATAGTTAGCATGTGTACGTACGGACGATGCATAGCATTAGCATTAGAATTAGCATTAGCAAGTGTCAAATTAAGGAGACAAACCTGCTGCATTGCTGGCAAAAGCGTTGGTTCATCCCGGCAGCTATCACCGTCGAAGCTTTTGAGTGAAATTCGCATACTTTGTGGCGGCGGTGATAGTGTTTGGCGTGGCTCAGATCCGCGTTGCATCCCTCTGCTTGGCATCTTGGTGAGTTTCCCATTCCCGATTCACCAGGTCGAGACGACCGCCTGTACAGCCGACTCACAAAATCGTCGTCAGCGGCCGAGAAGTAAGTGCGACCTCCAAGATTCAGGCCGATCCTGTTGGATGACCGAGGGATGTCAACTTCAGTTTTAGGAATGAGGAATCCAGCTGGTCTCCCTGTACCGGTCTGGTCAAAGGAGAAGAAGGTGGAAGCAGAAGTGTGGGGATGGTTGAATGTTGGGTACAAGGAGTAGTGGTGAAACTCGTTGGTCGTTGACTGACCATAAGCGGTCGTCAATAATTGTTGAGGGTAGTTGTAAGACATGTGGTGATGATGATGAGTTGGGTCAAAAACGGGCAAGGGTCGGGTCGGGTCGGTGTCTTCAGGGGGTAACATAATGGAGGAGGAGGGGTTGTCCCAGTCGTAGTCCAACATTGTATTTTTTGGATCCCGAGGAAGATCTGTTGTTTAAGAATGAAGAGAAGAGAAGAGAAGTGGGTAATAATAAGAGGAGACATGTCGGTGCGGAATAAGTTATGGACATGTTTTAATACACTGAAAGCCAGCGACGTACTATACCTCTTTTACATCTAGAGTCTTTCCCCCTCCCTTTACTTTCTTTCTATTTTGGTACAAATTAATTCATCGATTCACATGGGTGGTGACTCTGCCCTTTCATTAATCTAATTAATCATCAATCATCTGCTTTGGAGGATCAAATAGCTTATATAATTAATTAAGGACACTGGATTTAAGTTCGAATGTCTTATATAATTAATGCTTACGAAACATTTTTATCACCATCATGATTATTGCAAGGAGTAATCGAATTCGAATGTGAACGTGTGGCCAAGGAAGAAGAACGCGTTGTTCTGTTTTATTATTTATTTATGTTGGGCCCAACCCAACAACGTCTGCTCTTTTCATAGCATTTTTTGAAGAAAAAGAACAATTTCACCCTAAAGACAAAAAAGAGGGTGTGTTGGGATTCAGAAAGACAAGATGGCAGTTGCGTAAATAAGTAAGAAAGTGAAGGTGGATCCATTTTGGGAAGACAGAGAGAGATCATATTCAACGGTTCAGATTCAGCGCCTGAGTCAGTCCAAAAGTGGAGCCCTCTAGTCTGCCATCGACGTTGACCCAAATCCTTTTGTTTTTCTTAATTATGTAATTCATACGTTAAACATATGTAAACTTGTTGTAAAGCCATATACTATAATTCACACCGTTGATTTTAGTTAACTGTGATCTCTCTACACTACTATTATACCATATGACTAGGAATGCATGAAAAAGTCAAAAGAAAAGCAGCACCACGTGTCATTAAAGTAATCACTCATCTAAATATAACCACATAAACAACAAAACACCAAACCCATAAAACAAGGGCTTTCTCCTTTTTTATTCACACCTTCGACACAAACACATACACAACACACACATCCAACTATGAACTCACCATGCATTGATTTCGTCATGTTCAGTCGCGGACAACACGACGAAGACAACATGTCACGTCGTACATGGAAAAGGGATAGATCCAATCATCTTAACGAAGACGAAGAGCTTGCCAACTGTCTTGTGATGTTGTCTAATTCAGGGCATGGGCATGATCATAAGGGCAAAACCGTCAAAAAGCAAAAGACGGCACATGTTTTCCAATGCAAAGCTTGCAAGAAGGTGTTTGCCTCGCATCAGGCATTGGGTGGACACAGGGCTAGCCACAAGAAAGTCAAGGGTTGTTTTGCTTCTCAAGATAAAGAAGAGGCTGAAGAAGAGGAATACAAAGAAGACGACGATGAAGACGAAGAGGACGATGATGATGACGATGATGATGAGGAGGAGGAAGAAGACAAATCAACGGCTCATATCGCAAGAAAAAGATCCAAGGCTCACGAATGCACCATCTGTCATCGCGTATTTTCTTCGGGACAAGCATTGGGAGGTCACAAGAGATGTCACTGGTTAACACCTTCTAATTATATGAATATGACGACGCCATTACATGATCATCATCCTGCTGGAAGATCTCATCAGCCATCTCTAGATCTCAACTTAGCTTGTCAAGAGTATTCCGTTGATCCAACAGTCATGAGCGTAGGATTGGTTGGGAGAGATGGTGGTGGCCGCAACAATCACAACTCTACTGCATCATCATGGTTAAAACTTGCAAGTGGTGATTGGTCTTGACCACCTACTACTTATTTAAGTTGCTAATTATATTCTTTTAACTTTCATTCGTTTATATTCTTTCTTTACATACAAATTATAAGTGCATTTACTATATATATAGACTTGTATGAATTTTATATATTAAAAAGATACGCTATACACCATTTCCAGTGCTAGCAGTTTAGTGAGCCATAACTTGCACATATATCTTATAACTGTGTCTACTTTTTGGAAAAAAAAAAAAAAAAGTACATATACGAAAACTTGAAAGTAGCCAAAGTTGGTCTTGGTTAATAGATAAAGACATGTAAATGGGATGGGTTAAAAATAATTAATATTCAGGCCTGAGGTGGGCCTAAGTCGAGAGCCTCTAAGCCCAATAAAAGAGAAGAGCATGGGCGGGTGGTGGAGGATTCTCTCTAATATTGGGTAAGGAAGAGTTAAGACAGAAGGTTAGAGGAACATCCAGAGTTTGAATGGGTTAAAGTTTAATAGAATTTTGTTTAGAAAGGAGTTCACAAATCTTAAGAGCTAAGACTCAAAATGTGTAACGGCCTTGTTCATGTTTGTTGGGTATTGATAAAGCTTCGATCGTCTTCTTTTTGTTTGTCTTTTTGAAGTTCAAACATTTTGGCCTTCTGTATCAGCTACTGGGCTTTATGGGCTTATCGGGTCACAACACACGAGGATGCGTTCGATTGGGCTGAATGATCCAGTGGGAGCTAAAAACACGTGGAGCAGGTATTTTCGGACACGTGTCTTACTCAAGTCCACGTGGACATGTTGCGATGTACTATTCAATGTGTAATATGCATGTACAGTTAATGAAAAAGTAAATCAAGATTGTTAATTGGAGAAAAATGGTGTTTGTTGCAGCCGACAAAACGAAGGAATGAATAACTAAAGAATAGAATAAGAAGACTAATGATTCATGTAAGAAAACAGAAACAACCTTATCCATTTAATTAAAATTGGGTCCATATATCACATGGACCGTCGATTGTCTCTGTAGTCGAGACGTGTTATCAATCCGGCAGTTGCAGATGCTTACCAAGCCAACAAGTCATTGAAACTGTGTCGTTTTGCGTCACTGTAAATTCCGTTTCATGTACGAACGAAGAAAAGCAAAAAAGCCAAAAGCTTCGGTTTGCAACATTACTCCCAAGTCCAAGCCATGGAATCTTTGATCTAACCAAAGTGGTATCTTTAGTTACGACTCCGTTTTCTCGTCTATTATACATATCTTCTGATCTGATCTTTTTCTCTTCAATCACTTGAGCGATGATTTCTTATGGTTCTGGTTCTGGTTTTTGAATTTTTCAGAAAAACTTGCTATTTCATGGTAAATTTCCTTTGTTTTTTTTTTATTTTTTATAATTTTCTAATGAGCAAGTTGTGTGATGAGATGTATGGATCTGTCTCATTTGTGTTGAATGGGTTTGATTTCGCGGAGACTTATCAATAGTTGACTGTTGATATATCTTCTGCAGATGCTTGAACGCAGGACTTTGCGTGTATTTCTTATATGTTTAATTCCTTCAAAACATTCGCTTTTATATCAATTAATCATTCACTTGCTTACAAGTAATCTCTGGATTAACAACAAAAAAAAAGTCCTTTTTACTTTGATTGTGGGATCAGGAGCAGAAACACCAAGTTTTGGTCGAAGATTTGTGTGATTTGGTTTTGTGTTTTTTGGTGACATTTCAGGGTTGTTGTGTATGTGATAATGGGAGCATCGTGGCAAAGAAGAGCGAGTGGTTGCTTTGTTGTTGATGAAGATGAAAAAATGGCTTCTATATTAGCTTGTTGCCACCAACAACATGGCTACACCGAAAAAGGTAGCTGCTTTTCTTCAGGAGATTCCTCTGATCTCTCTTCTGACACCAAATGGTGGCTTAAGGAATTATATGATGAGGAGGTTACACACTCCTTGGTTGAAAATACCAAATGCAAGAAACAGCAAGAATTTGTCGACTTGATCGGGTTAGGTAAACAAGAAGAAGAAGACTATAGTTTTATTTGCAAGAAAGATATAGCTACAACTCCATGGTGGAGAACCACTACAGATAAAGATGAATTAGCTCTCTTAGTGGAGACTAAATCAGTTATCCAAAACTGTGATCTTCCTCCACCTCAGAAGTTCCACAAGAGGATTCATGGGCTTAAAACAGTGCCATGGAAACAAGGTGGTTGGAGCGATGAGTTTGACAGATCTTTGACATACAGTAGCAGTAGCACAGAGAGCAAGAACACGAGCCCAAAGACTCCTCCTTGGACTAGGAGTGATGATTTAAGCAAAGCTCAGCTTTTAGAGGCACTGAGGCATTCTCAAACAAGAGCAAGAAAAGCAGAGGAAGCGGTGAGAGAAGCTTGTGCCGAGAAAGACCGTGTGATAACAATATTGTTGAGACAAGCGAGTCAGATATTGGCTTATAAGCAATGGTTAAAGATTCTTGAAATGGAAGCTCTCTATCTGCAGGCGAAGAAGGAGGAGGAGCAAGAGGAGATCAAAGGAATGAATCTGAACAAAAGGAGGAAGAAGAAGAAGAAGAAGAAGAAAATGGGTGAGGTTGGGAGGTATGTGATGGCTTTTGCAATAGGGTTTAGTCTAATTGGAGCTGGTCTGCTCTTAGGTTGGACTGCTGGATGGTTGTTTCACTTGTAGAATCTTTAAATTGTGTGTATATGTGTTGTTCTCATGTACCTATATATGTTTTCTAGAGAACTTTATTTTGGTTAGATCTACATGTATCTCTTCTGTACAATTAGCCAAGAACAATACATTTAAACTAAATTTCTAAGTTCCGGCACTGACTCGACCAGGAAAAGTATTTGGAATCCTCGAATGGTTCACCAAAACGGTCTCAGACAAACTATTGAGAATGGGTTTCAAACAAAAATTTGGAAGGATAATTGGATCCCAGGTTATAAGTCACACCCAGGTCAAAGTATTCATTCTATCGTTCATCCCGAGCTACGTATTGGGGATTTAGTACGAGATGATGGAACTACTTGACGAATATCTTTGTTAAAGCAGTTGTTTTCATCGGAGTGTTTACCTAATATCTTGAGTATTCGTCTCTCTCGCTGCCATGAAGATGAGTTTTGTTGGCATTTTACAAAAACATATGTTTACACCGTTAGATCTGGATACGACCATTTGTAGCGAATTTAGATGAAGATCTCCGGTTCCAAACACAATTTCCTTCGATTAATCCTTTTTAAAGAAAGGAAAGGATAGTTTATCAGTTCGCCCTAGTTGCTGAAGCTCCCAAGCGCAGATATCGAGAAAGCTTTGGAGTTGATTTTTCTCGACGCCGGCAGCGACGGAGCTCGCCGGCGTCGCCGTTTCTACTTCATTTGTTGTCTTTTCTTTTTCTATTCTCTTGTTTTTCGCCTTTTTCTTTGCTTTTTCTCGTTCTTCTTATCTCCGATGCGTTTTGCCTTACAAGACGGCTCCAGCTCTAGCTGTCGATGTCGGGTTCGTGGTCTCCTTCTCCTGCTTCTCGTCACCAATCTGTCACCAACTTTGTTGTTCACATGGAGCGAATCTCTTCAAGGAAGCGTTTCTAGTTGTGGAAGCGTCTTGAAATGGTCTCGAAGACCCTGCAGCATGCTCGATGCCCGAAGATCTTTCATTGTCACTTCAAACAATTGTGGGCTCTTGGTGCAGCTCTTCGACTTGCAGGCAGGTGGAAATTTGGAGAGATTTGATTTCTCTAGGTCTTTAAATCTAGCAATGATTCAACTTCGATTTGGAAACGGCGTTCGGTATGACGTCTTCAGAGGAGTCAACAACTAATGTATTTTTCTTGTCAAATGGTTTTGGAGCTAATTTGCTATCTCCTCCTATGTCAAGCCACGCTACCTGCCCCTCTGGTACTTTAATGGTTTTATCTTTTTCAGAGGAGTCAACTTATCGAGCAAGGCCTTTGGAACTCTTTTCCTCTCAACGATTACGCTATTTCCAGACGAAGCCATCAAGCAGCTCTCTGAGGCTTGTACCTGACATAAATCAACAACTAATCTTCCTCCTTCCAACCGTTTATGTCCGACAACTATGGGATGCTTTGCTCTCATGTTCACGGGTAAATAAATAGTTTGTGACTTTGGATTTCAGGAATTTTACTTCATATCTAGCCACCAGTAATACTCCAGCTCGGCCAAACTTCCTCTCTCATCAAACAACTTATGTCAAGAGAACTTTGTGTCCAATGAAATTATTTTGAGTGACAAAGTTTAAGACATTTAAGTTTGTTGTGTTGAGGGATTTCATGAAGTTTTTCTCACACACATTACTCTTTGTTCATAATCTAGTCCAACTTTCCAAAGTTGATAGAATAAATCAAAGCTTCGAAGTTGTCGAAAAATCAAATCAGAATCTCAAGTTACCTAGGTCTCTCAAGTCAGAAAATCTTGAATTAGCGACTGTGGATCGTCTTTTAAAGTCACATCTCAAAGTGACCATCTTCAAATTTGTCAATAAATTGGAAATGAATTGTGATTCTTCCGGAAAGTTGATCATGTTCATTGTCTTACATTTTCTTTTGACTTGTTATCAAAAGCCAATTTATTTGGTTTATCATGGCTTTTACTGCCTTTATCCTTTTATTTTGGCTTTGTCCATCTTATTAGCACGTCATGATATGTCTGATGGTGCTCTATCTTTTGTAATCACGTAGTTATGAAATGGAAAAGTTGTGCACAAAAAAAAGAAAGGAAAGGATATGTCACTTCAGGAACCCCCAAAACTAAAGCATTTTTTATGGCAAATTCTGGTAAGAGTTTTAGCAGTTAACATTCAAGTGGTGAAACGTAACATTTATATGGATCAAGTATGTAGTCGGTGTGGGTCTAAGGAGGAAACAATTAATCATGCTTTGTTTACCTGTCCACCAGCCTTTCAGTCGAGGATCATTTCCTTCATTCTGACTCCACAACATTATTCCCATCGAAACATCTGCTGGAAAATGTACAATATATATACTCTTATGAACAATCCATTCAAGGAGAGTTAACCGTTAAAACAAAGTATTTATGGATCTTTTGGTTCAACTGAAAAACGAGAAATGATAATTTTTTTAATGAAAGAGTGTGGGAGCCACCATATATTATATCCATGGCTGCTAAGGAGGCGTCCGATTGGATGTATGGGCATGTTCTATCCCAAAGCCTATAACAATGGTCAATGCTGAGGCTATTGGTTTGTATTCTCTGTCTACTTCATCTAATCACAATTTGATTCATAGATGGATCATGGGAAGCTCTTGATCATGTGTGTGGTGTGGGATGAATTTTCAAAAAGTTGGTCTGGTACACTTACTCTGATGGGCTCCAGGCGCGGTTAGCTTTCCATGTGGAACTCCTAAACCTTCTCTGGGCGATGCAATGTCTTCATCGTATGAAACGTCCCTACAATATTCAAATATTGCCCGCGGATTTTGAATAAACATGCAGATTTTCTAGCACGTGAAGCAACGAAGCGAAGACGATGTTTCTCCTTTGTCGGCTCTCGTCTTCCCTTGTGGATTTTCAAGCGACCTTTTGTTGTTTTCTAGTTTTTTTTTTATGTCTTTTAAGTGGTGACAACAAAAAGTAAAAAAAAATTCGGTTTCATGTCAACTTTAATATTCACCTTGAATTTTTTAAAATTGTTATAAATAACAAGATAATATAAGTGACATAACCAATAGACTTGTTGATCTATTAACTATTTTATCATGAAAATAAAGATGCAAGATTATAATTAACATAAAAATAAAATAAAATACTTGGTTTCAATATTTGGATTTTACAGTAGTTTTTTTAGCATGGAGATTAGCTTAGTCACCATATTTTCTTTATCTTTCTAAAATTACGATTAACGATGTATAAATGAGAATTTTCTAAAATGAAAATGAAACAGAAATTTAAAAAACAAAAATATATGACCCATTTTAGATTTGGGAATAAAACAAAATGAGAATGTAAATTCCCGAAAATACAATAAAAACCACCAAATCTTTTAACTAATCTTAATTAAAAATGATACACAATACAATATATAATTAATAAAACATATTTTAAATGTCATAGTTATATGATATTAAGCATTCAAGCTTAAATATAATAACTAGTTAGGTTTATGAATATATGATTAAAAAATTTAGCAATTTAAAATTTTTTATAAAATATTATAAATTATATTTCAAAAATACCATACTAAGTTTATATTTATGAATCTTTCAAAAATACTATGTTCCAAAAATATGAGATGGATTTGGAAGTGAAGGGGACATAATCGGCCCATCTCTACCTAAAATAATGAGAGGCATATGTAGTTTAATATCGGTTGACATGAATCCATAGTTTTTGGGCCAGTTTTAGATATTATTTATAGTTAACAGAAACAGAACGCGGGAAGAGGAGTTGGATCCCCAATTTTGGCAAAACCATTCATTCTCTGTTTTCCGTCCAAACAGAAACGATTCTAAAAGGTAATTCATCGAAGATCTAACGCACCATTCTTCTTCTTCTTCCCCTCTCTTGTTTACAGCTCCTGGATCAGGTTAATACATATTCTCCTCCGCCCTTTGATTTTGCTTTATATATGACCATTTCTGTTGCTATGATTGATTATCCATTTGTCTGAGTTCTTCGATTTCTAGGGTTTACTTTCTGGGATCCGTTTAAGATTCTCCTTTGATATATAAATGTGTGTATCGGAATCCAATAATTTCTTCGGATTCAAATTGACAAATTAGGGGATTGTTAATTGATAGGGGCAGATGTGGGCTTAGATGAGGATTGATTGAGTTGAGAGAGATAGTTTAATGGAAATGTTTACAAGGGAGATAACTGCTAAGGACGTCAAAGCCACTGAGAAAAATCGTATTCGTTACTCTTCCAGGCACATTAAACATCTTCCTTCTGGCACCATTACTGATTTTGAATGGAAAGATTATTGCCCCTCCGGTTTCAGGTTCTCCATCCATTTCCAAAATGCTCAACGCTTGAAGGATTTTGTTAATTTCTTCTTCTTTTTTTTGCAGCCTTGTGCAACAACTTGAGGATATTAATAGTGATGAATACAAGAAATCCATCTGCAATGATGAAACCTTAAGGAAGCTTTCTTCTGGGAAAGTTGGCAACATGTTTCTTCTTTCCAAAGATGACCGCTTTCTCATTAAGATTCTTCGCAAATCCGAAATCAAAGTACTTTACAACTCGCTTTAAACGTTATTCTCATCCTTTCATTCATTTTTCATGCTATAAATTTTTCATGTAGGTAATACTAGAGATGTTGCCTGGTTACTATCAACACATTCGTAAGTACAGGTCAACGTTGTTGTCCAAGAACTATGGAGCTCATTCTGTGAGGCCTATTGGGGGTGTTAAGGTATAAAATGACCTATCAATTTCAAGTGAAATTTAAATATTTTTCTGAAGTGTTTGGGTTACCAGTTACAATTTTGTTTGTTTGTTTTGGGTGAGCAGACATATTTTGTGGTCATGTCAAACGTATTGCAGTCAGATGTTTTTATGAATAAGGTCTATGATTTAAAGGGTTCATCACAAGGTCGTACTAACAAGAAGATCAAAGTGAGAGATAAAACCATATTGAAGGATATAGACCTTGATTTTCATTTCTATGTGGATACCTTGGCAAGACACCGTCTCGTCAAGCAAACAAAGCTAGATTGTGAACTTTTGGAAGATGAAGGGATAATGGATTACAGCTTAATGCTTGGTTTACAAGTGAAAGGCTCATGTCAAGGTTAATAAACTAAGCATATTCTAATCATGAATGATAACAAACTTGATAGCTTATTCGTTTATATGCCATTCAATATAGGTTTGATTGATGAACTAAGCCCTGTATACGACAGCTTCACATCAAGAGGTAAAACTCCACCTAGCACTAGCAGTCTTCTCTTGTTTACACTGTATAATACACCAAGAAAGAATTCTTGCAGGATCTGTTGACAGCAACAACTCCAAGCTAATGAAGACGGCTTCAAACTCTCCAGATAGATCTTCAACAATGTATTCATGCACTCCAAGCAGAGGTGACTCTTGATGGTCTTATCTAATTACTAGAAAAGAAAGAGAACATGTTAAATCCATTTTCATTATATATATTTTACAGATTCAATCGACAGTGAGAACTCAGTGAAAATCCAGTCAGTAGCAAGTGTAAGCCCCTATCAGGCGTCAAGTAACGCAGCATATGATTCTCCACATGGAAGCATTATTTCAAGAACAAATCTCACCGACATCTTCCAAAACAGCTCAAGCACTAACTTTGGGATGAAAATACCGGGAAGAGCACGACGGGTGGTGAGAGGAGAAGGAGGAGGAGGAGGAGGGAGTGTGACCGTGAGAGAGGAATGGTACGACGTGATATTGTATCTTGGGATTATAGACATTTTCCAAGACTATGGTGTGAGGAAACGCATTGAACATTGTTACAAGTCTATTCAACATAACTCTAAGACAATCTCAGCCGTTCATCCCAAAATGTACTCCTCTCGTTTCCAAGAATTCGTCTCTCAGATCTTCTTACCAGACGAAGATCCTTCTCGCTAATAAATTTACTTTTACATAGTTCAGCCAAAGTTGGTTTGTTTGTTCAACCAAAAACATTATTTTGACTAGGTCAACAACTTTTGCTTGGAAAGGCTCAAATTTATTTATTCATCCCATATTATAATTTTATATTTTATAATGTAAAATCAAAGTTACATGAAACATAAGCTTAGTAAGTATTATTGAGTATTAAGGCATTCAGAGGAAATCCTTAAAAGTAGGGAGTTTGATTTCTCCCTTGCTGGTGATAGGGATATTAATATTTCCGACAACAGGAAGGTCAATGACGAGACCGATTTGGAGCAAATAGTCAATGTCCCAATCCACACCAACGTCACGAGCCAGGTTGAACAATATACTATAAGGCACCACCACCGGAATATCAACAACCGTCACGTCCTTAGCTTTCAGTGAACCCGGGTCCGGTATCTTCCCTTTTCCGATTTCCCTATCAAAATATTATTATAGTCTAATTAATACGAGTGACAGTGATGATGTGAAGTGGTGAAAAGGAAGGTTTTGTTACCGGCCGGCGCTATGAAAAGTGAAGTTGATCTCGCATATCGGAATCGAATGATCGTAAGGATTGGTTACTGAAACTTTGGCCAAGTACTCGACGGAGTCTCGGTTCACATCTTTAAGATCAACGTCCGTAACGGAACCCTCCGGTTTAGGAACACCGGCCAGTTTATCTGCCACGAAATCTTTGGCTTTACCTAGAAGGCTCGTCATATTGAGTGATCTTGCGTTTGCATTATATTAGGATATGAAGTGTTATATATAAACTACGAGGTTTTATTAAGTCGGTCCATCCATTGTATCGTGTGAGGCCTTTCGACTAGTGACAATGAAATCCTTGGGTTATACGTGTCTCGCTCTTGATAATTTATTTACATTTACGCGACGCGACAATAATAATTGATTACAGATATTTTTCTTGCAAGCGCTTTGCTTTTTTTTTTCTTTTGTCGGCAGTCGACATACGTTTTAGCTAGTCATAGAAGAGACTACATATTTGTATTTTTTTGTGTAATATTGTCAACTTCTTTTGTTAGGATATGTGATAAAAAAAACAATAAAATCTGAAATGTAATGCCAAAACCTCGAATTAAAATGGATGGTACAAAAAGCGGAAAATTATTGGCGTAAGGAATAAGATGAGCAATAAATTAATGGACCGACCGACCCATATGGCATATGCAATGCAGGTCGGTGGAGAGTAATATTCGCCTGAGAATGTAAACCACACAACCGTCGAGGCCGTTATGTGGGCTTATAAAGCCCAAAAGCCCAAATAAGAAGAATGCTAGAATTAACCAACCCATAAAATTCGGGAGATGGGTACAATGTTATCCAGCAGGGTTTAATAGTTGATATATGAAGAATTTGTTAAGCTAATAATTATTCCATATTTTGTCCTTACACTCATGCATGATGCATGCCTATCCTTACTTTCTTGAATATACTCATTTTAGATTTAGAGCAATCCATTACAATTTACAAAGACATAATAATTCATTTTATATTCCGTTTGTGGTGAAAGTTCCATCAGCATTTTAGCTGCACCAATATAACCACATTCATTCAAAATTTATCAAATTGTTACAAAATGACAATTTTGCTATGAATAATTAGCTACCATACATTAATTATTAATGAATCGTCAGCTTTCTTGTTTTCTTTTAGTTGATGATAATCGTCAGCTTCAGTGACATATATGTGATATGACTCGCCCTTTTTGGGTAATTGTCAAATTTTATACATCTCCAATTTACTAAATTATATAAGCTGATTCAACAATATAATAAATTAACATTTTTTATTTTTATATTTTACTATCCTCCATATATAATTATTTCTTTTACTATAGTTGTTGTGTCATCAGTCGCTCTCAAATTTAATATATATAATATGTGTTTTCAAACAAAATTATACAGGATATAATCAAATATATAGTATTCAGAAAGAATAAAAAAGGTTCAATCCTGTTCATACAGAATGATATATATATATATATATATATATATAACTGTATTTTTAATCATCAATAATTAAGTAATATATCTATTCGATTGTTTAATAGGAAAACTACCATGGGCGAGCGTCTCATTTGTTTGTAGTACGAAGATTTATTGTCTTTTTATTACAACGAGTGAATTTATGTAATTTGTTTGACCCAAAATCATATATTTACCTTATTAATAAAAGACAGATTGTAAATGCCGAAGTGTTTATTTGAACATGCTCCTTTTAGGAGTCAAATTGTGGTTCAACTTGATCTATGGCATTTATAATGCACTTCGTTACATGAAGACTATTTTGTATTGAATATAAAGTCGATCATTAGGTGTGAAAACAAAAAAATGTTAAACAAAAAAATGTTTATACATAATCGTCGAATATAAATTTAATAACAACAATAAAATTAAGTGTATGTTGATATTATATATATATGAAATAAAAGTACATTAATTTGCGGGAAAAAAACTGGCTCATCAGACGGTCATGAAAGCCATGCCCTTTCGCTTGATGCAAAAGAAAGTAAAAAAAAGTAAGCTACCCAACAAAATTTATACACCTAACGATTAAGATTGATCTTGTGTGATGGTTTTGGAGATTAGTTGGTCCTCACCTCATCTTTTCACCAAAACCATATTTAGTTGAAGTGTTTTAGAGGCTAATATTGAGCTTGTGCTGAAACTTTGTTTCTAACTCGATGGTGTAAACTTTGTTTGCTGTCAATTATAATCAATTAGTATGTTGTAACTTTCTGTCTCAACACTTGAGTAATAATTAGGGAGACATATATATTTTATGAACAACAAAAATGATTAGGGATATGAACGCTTAAATATAACACCATCTTATATACATACAGAAAGTTTCCTTAAATATTTTTAAAAAGTAAAAAGTCTAGTACTATAAACGATGTACAAAAACATATCATCCAAATTGATATAATGAAATTATTGAGAAAAAGAAAACACATCCGATCCGAATCAATACATCTAGCTAGTCAAAGATAGATATATTGTCTTTGAATTCCTCATTATATATGTAGATCGGTCCATTTCTTCTCTCTACTACGTAGTACGTACGTACCCCCACCAATTATAATTGTATTTATACAAGATTTTAACATATAACGCAAGCGTTAGGGTTTTCTTCGATGCTTTGAGCGTAGTAATATGTTGTTAGGTGAGGATTATATGCTTTATAGGCCTTTACTAACTCCAACACATGATGATCTGGTGGTGGCAGTTGCGGTTGTGGTTGATCTTTCTTATGATCTCCTTCCTTCTTCTGATCACCTCCTCCTTCTTTCTTCTCTTCTTCCTTCTTCGGCGCTTCTCCTCCTTCCTTTTTCCCTTCTTCTTTAGGAGCTTCTCCTTCTTTCTTCGCCGGCTCTCCACCACCTTCCTTCTTGGGCTCCTCCTTCTTCTCCTTCTCCGGCTCTTTTGCCGGCCCTACTAGTATTATATCCGTCGTTGGCCAATACTTTCTTAGCTTACTTACTACATTTACTGGATCAACACTTCCTATCACCGTTAATTTCTTCTCCTTCATGTCCATTGCTATCGAATCGATTCCTATAAGATGCAAAGTCGTAATCATTATGAATCTTTTGATAGATATTTAAGTTTTTTGCCTTATTGATATAAGTCACTACATTTTGGAGAAAGTGCCAACAAGGAAAGTAAAACATTGTGAATCAAACAAAAAAAATAGTGGAATTGTATGATTTTTCAATTGATGGGGGCACGTATTTCAAAGAAAGCAGCTAAGCTAAGCTATAGTGGCCACAAATAAACAATAATTGAAATATGGCGTAACATTTTTACCGTACTGTCACTGTTCAAAAAGAGAGACACCTCTGTCAGAACAGCTCGTGATTGTTCTAAATAATTTTAAACATTTATTTTCTTGCTTATATCAACTAAAAAACTAAACCGGACAATACATCAAAGATGTCATAACAGTTGGTTTAGAACTAGAAGGGAGAACTAATTAAATAGAGATCCCTGATCTTGATAGTAATTTTATTTGATGGGAAAATGCAGAGGAATAATGATTACCTGGGAGAGTAGAAACTGTTTTAAGGGCCTTTTGTTTCGCTTTATCATCATGCAGATCCAACTTCAACACAATTTTCTGCAATATTATTTCAAAATCATTAAACCTTTTCTGTGAGATTTAGTGAAGTAAACAGATCAAGTGTTTTTTTGTAAATACAATATAAAATTATGGAATATACTCCAGTATTTTTCTTTTTGTTTTGGGAATATTACAGAATAACAAAACACAGAGTGAAGAGGAAGAAAGACATAGATTTGTAGGTTTCCAAGAAAATACTAAAAAGTTAGTGATGTGTTTGTTATGCACAGAGTGACATGCATGTGAAGATAGTAGAGATTTGGAAAAGCAGAGCAGTTTATGTAGACAATACACACACACACAAAAAAAAAAAAAACATGGGAACAAATAAAAAAAAAGAGATCTTTCGAGTCACAAGGTCCTTAATAGTAGCGAATAACACGAAAATAAAGCTACTAAATTAGTTTCAGATTAAAAAGAAAACCCATATTCTTAAAGAAATTATAATAGTAGGAATCAAAACTTGCATAGGTGGAGAGAGAAAGAGAAAGAGAATGGACCTTCATTGCTCTAAAGAATGTTGAGAGAGAGAGAGAGATGCTAGAAAAGAAGATTGTCTCTGAGTCTTGAAAATGAGAAAGAAGAATAATTGGAAACTTTTGATACGATTAGAGAATGATCTTTATTTTTAGAAGAGAGTCCAAATACTGGTAGAGATTAAGAGAGAGAGAGAGTGTTTGAATAAATAAAAATGAATGGCAAGAGAAGAGATGTTCATGTCATTTGATGTTCACGTTCACGCGCCTCATGTCATACGTTTTCAAGTGCTCATCGTCATCTACTTTTTGTCCTTTGTTTCTCAGTCTCTTAATTTATTTCTCGCCTTATCCACATCATTCTCTTTTATAATATAACTAAAAGAATTCCATATTTTTGAAAAATATATACTAGTTGATGAATTTTTATTTGTACTATTTGTCAATTTTTATATATACAGCCGATAGACATGTTGCAAGATCTAATAAGGTTGTTTTTTTCTTTTTCTTTTTGTATTGAAAAAAGAAATATTCCCATTTAGTTGTTTTGGTTTTCTTAGAGAGAAATGAAAGGAAAAAACAAAACATTTGTATTATATTTTTAGTCACTCAGTTTTTGAGTTTATCCGTGATTGTTTTTTTTTTGGGGGGGGGTTAGCTATTCTAATAATTGAGTTCTCCCTATCAGTACCACACCACAAGTTTCCCAATTCTACACGAATTCGATTCCCTTTATAAAAGACAAATAATATTCCCACATCCATAAACAATTTGTAAAATATAAAAGCAGAAACAAAAAAAAATATATATAGTGCGAAACAGCTTGAAAATCCACGTATTTGCTTAGCCACATAAATTAAATTAAAATAATTTATTGAAATGAGAAAGTTTAGATTGCATTAGGGTGGCGCGTGACCACACATAGTCGATGCGACGCGATGAGATGAGATTTGAGAGTGGAGAATGGGACCCACTACTCTTATGTCTTTTTTTAAATAAAGGCGGCTTCTGTTGAATTCAAGAGACTCTTCTTAAATTCACTTCTTATTTGGACCGTTGATTCCTAAATACGATCTAATTGTTTGACTATTAACCAAGATCCAAGAGTAACCATATTTTGACGTAATACAAACATACTTGTCTACCAAAAAAATCACTTTGCTTTATGGTATTTTCATAGTATTAGTATAATTGCAGCCGGTAGTAATGGATTCGCTGGTTTTTGACATTACAAGTCTATCTTTTTTTTTTTTTTTTGCACTTTTTTTTTAGGGG
>OVBE01002128.1:0-32174 GCA_900406425.1 Iberis pinnata | reverse complement strand
AAAAAAAAAAAAAAATGTGGTGTACACAGTGATTAGTGAACCACAAAAAAATAACGAAAAAATTCAATTATGTTTTTTTGTTTTGATAAAAAAAATCCAATTATGTTAATGATAGCATTTAGAAAAAATATGCTCCCAGCGATTATATGCTATTAGAAATGTCAAATTGGGTAAACCAACCCAAACCAACATAAACTCAATTAAACCATTTGTTTAATGGTTATGAATAAACTCAATTCATCAATTCATTAAGGAAATAGTTTAGATCAACTCATAACCAATTTAAATTAATGGGTTGATGAGTTTAATAGATTAATGGGTTTAGTAGGTTACCAATAATAATTTGATTATTATTAAAATAATTAGAAGCATTCTCAAAAATACCATAAAACTATGTTTATTCCAAAAATAACACACTGCCAAAAGTTTCAAAAATACAACATTTTTTAAAAAAGTACCACAAAAATGTTTTTGTTCCAAAAATACCACAAAATTTGGAATAACTTTAAAATTTCAAATTTAAACTCTAAATTTCCAAAACCAAATGTTACCCCCCTTCAAAACTAAACTATAAACTCTATTTAGTGAATCCAAACCCAAAATTTATATTTTAAACCCTTAAAATTCACTTTTTATGCTTGTGTTATTTTTGGAACATTTGAGAGTGTGTGGTATTTTGGAACTTTTGGGAGTGTAGTACTTTTAGAATTTGAACTTATTTTTATGGTGTTTCAAAGAATTCCTCAAATATAATTATCATAATTGTTAACTATGACACAACTATTAGATCATAATCACCTCATCACCAACTTCATTACCATCATGATCAACAGAAAATTTGGACGAAAACTTTTTGCGAAAACTTATGACGGGAAAACTTGTGATGGAAAAAAATTTGACGGGAAAACTTGTAGTGAGAAAATTTTGGCCGGAAATTTTTGGCCGGAAAACTTGTGACGGAAAAACATTTGGTGGGAGAACTTGTAGTGAGAAAATTTTGGCGGGAAATTTTTGGTCGGAAAACTTGTGACTGAAAAACATTTGGTGGGAGAACTTGTGGTGAGAAAATTTTGGGGGGAAAGTTTTTGCGAGAAAACTTGTGACGAGAAAATTTTTGACAGGAAAACTCGTGACGAGAAAATTTTTGGCGGGAAAATTTTGACGCGAAAATTTAGGCGGGAAAATTTTTGGTAGAAAAATTTGGCGGAAAATTGTGATGAAAAATTTTGGCAGGAAATTATGTTATGATGATGAAGATGTTATGTTTTTATATAATGATGTTGATTTTATGCTCATGTATGTTGATGAATGATTATGATAATGATGATGGTGATGTGATGTGATGTGATGTGATATGATGATGAATCTAAATGATATTAAAACACAATTATTAGGTTAATGTTTAATCTATTAAACTCAGTAACCCATAAAAAATTTTAACCATTTTAACTCAACTTATTTAATCCATTTATCCATTAATCCAATAACATATTATAAATAGGTTAATTGGATTGGGTTAATCCATAATATTTTACCCATTTTAACACTCATATGTACTATATGATAATGAATATATTTGGATTGAGATAATTTCCTAGCTTGTGAAATATGGAAGATACATATATAAGTTTTATGAATAATATTTACTGGCGCATAACATAATATCATCTTTTATTATAAAAAAAGAAGAAGAAACATCTTATCTTCTAATTTCGTTCTGTATACTAGTTTCACTAAAGCAGACACATAAACCAACGGTTATCTTTCAATTTTCACTTTCGTAAAGAATAAAGAATAAATATTATCAATCCTCATTATGCGATTAAAATTCTAAATATTAAATATGCATTCTGTGGATCACGAACGACCTCAATAAAACACTTCAAATGTCTATTTAGAACCCAAAAAAAAANAAAAAAAAAAAAAAAAAAACATCCAATATAATAATTTAATTATAACAAAATCAAATATAAACTTAACATTCATACAAAAGAGAAAGGAAATATCCAGACATTGTTGCCAGCTCTACCAAACTTTGCTTAGCGTCGACATGCAAAAGATTTCTCTTTTTACAAATAAAGTATCCACTTTGATATCTTATTTTGTGCATAAAGTAGAATAAATATATATATATATATATATATAATAATTTTCACTATAAGCGAAATTAACTTTATTTTATAAATTTAATTTTATATAAAATGTATATTTAATTATAATTACAATATTTATTAAGTAAAAAATCAAGATATTTAATATTTAACTAAATTTATATCAGAGTAATTATATATTTTAATAAATATAGCATTTAATATATTATTTTCAAAATATAATTGAATATAAAAATAAATAGTGTATATATAAAGTGTCTATGTAAAATAGTATTTAATAGCTTATTTTCGAAATATAACTAAATATAAAAACAAATGGTGTACATAAAGTACCCATTTCATTATTTCATGTTTTCTATATATTCTAGATTATATAATTATTTATTTCATAATAAATATGTTTATATATAATTTTAAAATAATTGTAAGTTAATTGGTGATAATAAAAATATATATATTTAATTTTAATTATATTTTATTTTTAGATAATTTATTTATTTTGAAAATGTAAATAAATAGTGTATAACATTTTTTACTTATATTATTATATATATGTTTGGTTACATAAATAGTAGTAAGAGATATTTTGTGTTTGATAATAAAGATAATACATTTATTTTTTGCATTTTTTATTCTTAATAAAAAGAAATTGTTTATTCATTTAACTAATGGAAAATAATGTAATATTTATGGCTGACTTTACTAGCTCCCTCAACTTTATCCATCTAATTTTTTTTTTTCCTGAACTTTGGAGCTTTCCACCTGAACTTAGATTGCTCCTTACCCGACCCCATCAATTTTATCCATCTAATTTTTTCCCCCTAATTTTGGAGCTCCTTAATTTTCAACATGAACTTAGATTGCTCTTTACCCGACCTTCAACTATTTGTTCTCATCATTTTACCCATCCAAAATATTTAAATTATAAAAGCGATAACAAATCGCGTTTTGATATAACCCAATAAATCTTACGTTAAAATATTTTTAATATTAAATTTTACTTTTAATATTACTTTCAAACTAATACAACAAAAATATTTTAAAATTAACTAAAATAATAAATAAAGTATTATGTTTCTAATATTAAAAAAAATTTAATTTAATTTTTTTATTTTGAAATATTATAATACTAAAAAATATTTTAGTTAAAATATAATAAAATATTTTATTTTATATTTTATTTTATTATTTAATTAAATTATTATGAACTACTTAATTTGTTATCTAATTATAATATTATAAATTATTTTATAATATTATTATATTATAAAATATTTAATTTATTATTTTAATTAAAATATTATAAATTATTTGATTGATTATTTAGTTAATTATTTTATTAAGATATTATAAATATTAATTTATTAAAATAATATAATATTATAAAATATTAAATTTATTATTTTAATTGATTTTAATATATTTTTATTGTATTAGTTTAAAATTAATATTAAAACTAAGATTTAATATTGAGAATATTTAACGTAAATTTATTTGGTTAAATTAAAATACGATTTATTATCGTTTTCATAATTTAAATTGTAAATTAGTGTTCTAAATCGGTTGGGGATAAAATGATGAGAACAAATAGTTGAAATGATCAGATAAAGAATAATCTAAGTTTGAGTGGAAAATTAAGAAGCTCCGAAAGTTTATATATTAACATATTTATGATATGTACATATTAAATTACACTCTCATCACTTATGGAAAATAATGCAATTTTTAATAATCAAAAAAATTATTTATTAACAGGTTTTGTGATATGTACGTATTAAATTACAATCTCATCAAGTAGCTATTCAAAACTTGATAAATAACCAAAATTTAACTGTTCGTAATAGTTTTATCGTTTTATCAAAATCAAATATGCATTATTTTATTTTTATTTTTTGTTAAAGAATATGCTTTATGTTACTAATAAACAAAAATTTAATAAGTCTTATAATGCCATAATTAATCTTTTAGTACGTTCTTCTTCATTTTAATTAATCTAAAAAAATCCTTAAAAGAAAATAATGTGATTAAAAAATAAAGATCAAGTGGCCTAGCGGTTTTGTTACCGTTGTTGTCTTGTTACCAGACCAGAACCTGACCATTCGTATAACAAGAGAATTTTCTCATATTTGTGGAGTTTGAGTTATTGGTCAATTGTGGTCCAAAAATTAATGTGACAAAAAAAGAAATAATTTATAAAAAGTAATACTTTGATTTCACTTAACAGTTTAACAAATTAATAGTTGAAAGTCTCTTAATTAGCACAATAAAAAAAGAAACAATACCATTACAAGGACAAAAACCGGCAGAAATTATATATATCTCAAAAAATTTTGGCAAAACAAGACAGACATAAACGAGTAAATAAAACTTAAACTTCTCAGTAAAAGCACGTGCAACCTAGCTCGACTATAAACCAAAAGTCCCAAGTTTATATTAGTTTAATAAATCTGTTTATATAATTCACCAATGGAATAAATAAAAAAATATGTTAATTAGCTTTAACCTACTTCAACCCTTATATTATACTTATTTAAACAATTGATAGACAAAGTGACATTTCTGAAGTGGTTAATAGTTCATTTGTACATTATTGGTCATTTAAATTCTATTTGCCGTAATTGCAAAACTTCAAATCATAAAATTGATTGTAAATCATATTTTATCTATCTTATTGTGAAAAAACCAATTGTTTTGAAAAATACGATAGCATATTGATAAAGAAAGAGAAACAAACAAATTGTGGTAAACACCATGCGATCTATGGTTTTCTTTGATTGATAAATGTGATGGATTAAATATTACAATTCTGTAGATCTTCTTATATAAATTTCATAACTCAATCCCATTAGAAGATTTCTAAACCAGATCTCATTAGAAAAACTTTAATTCTCTTCCATCGTGATTTTGTTTTTTTTAAAAGGTTTCTTTTTCTTGTATAGATTGTATCATAACTCGGGGACTGAATCTCTAAAACATAATCCTTGCGCAACTATAATTATGAGATTAGCTAACTTTCTTAGACTATTTAATACTATTTATGTCATATTATAACACCAATAAATCTAAATTCCAATCATTTACTGGAAACCAATCAATCTTAATCTGTATTTTAATATTTGAAGACATTAGCAGCAATTCATATTTGTTCCTTTCCTCTATATTTTAAAGAAGCAATCAATATGATTATGAAACGTACGTTTCATGCATGAAAGAGAACGTTATATAACAATCACAATCCACGTTTTCTTAGTTTTTGAAAGTGTCCATCTCACCTATATAAATCGTGTAAGAAATAAGTCATTTTATTGAGGATTTTCTACATTCAGTGGACCTTAGGCAAAAAGAATTACAAGAAACAATTTTCTGCTTTTAGTGGATTTTCCGTATAAGACGAAGAGAATTATGTCGAAAATTTCCTTTAGAAAAAGGCAGTTCCATAAAAGTAGATCAACATCTGGACCGTCTAACATATATATATATATATATATATATTGTCGTCTATTGAATTTAACAAGGATAAAACCCACATTACATCAAGAAAGTACACATTAAAACAAGCCATAAATCATCAAGTGTTGTTAGCTCACTTGGAAAAGATCTTGGGTAAAGCCTAGATGTCACAAGTTCGAGTAGTACTTGGGACAAAACCATATAACATGCTCTGATCTCGGACCTAGAAAGATTACGGGTTTCGGTTCAGAACTTCCTGGTTATCAAAAAAAATAATTATAATAATAAGTCGACAGATATAAACAAAGCATTCGGAGCCAAAGATGAAATACAACAAAAGCTACACCCACTGCCAAACGATCTNAAACCCCCCCCCCCCCCTTCCAAAAAAAAACTAGTAAATCAATTCAACCTAAAGAGAAAACTCCGGAAACCAACAACCTAAACGCAGAAACCCAGGCAATGGAGCTTGAATGATTGTCAACGATGAAGCATCACACGAACAAGCTTCTTTCCTGCATAAAGTGGTCATCCCAGCACGAAACTGATGCCAGAGAAAAAGAAAAGGTCATTACCCAAGACAGGAAGAAACTTGACCTGGACACAAACTGAGGCTGCGAAAAGTCTCGAAAAGGAGATAAATATGGTTGAATGTGGAAAGCAGCAATGGAAAATTTCAGACCAGACAGCTGACAATAACAAAACCGAATAAACACAAAGCCTAAAGGGAAAACAAGCAAAAGCCATCCTAACAGTCACATCAAATCAACCCAACAACCTTAATCCAAATCAAAGGACTGTAGATCTAAGCCCACACCAGAACGAACCGATCTAAAACCAAAGCCAACGAAGTCAAAACTTCAGCCAGAAGGAACGAACCTCACCCAACTGAACCGAGACTAAGAGGAGGCCGAAGATAGCAAGGCCACCCGAAGAGAGGCCGCCGGATATGAGAAACAAAACAGAGCCACCACAACCACCAGAATCAAGGGAGGGACGTTTTCAAAGGCACACCGTTGGCTTGGGAAAGTCGGGCATCGCAACCTCTCCGCCTGCTACAGCGATAACCACCGGACCGATGACGCATAACCCAACCGAGACCAGCGAAGCTCGAATCCCCTGGCTAACAAAGAAGAAAGAAAAGAACGCAGACAGAGAGGGTCCAGCGTCGGTATTGTGGGAGCCATTGCGCGTCGGACCAAGATTGGGATGCGAAGACGGCGGTGGTAGGTTAAAAGGTCTCGATGAATAAATTCTAACATATATATATTTCCATCGAGGTTTATTGTGTGAAATACATTTCATAGCCGAAGAAATAATTACCATCGTTCAAATGGGTTATTGCATTAATTATCCAACTACTCTCTCTATTTCGTTTTATTTGTTGTTTAAGGTAAATGCAAACATTTATGTTTTGTGTTTTTAAACGCTTTGTTATTTTATTTTGCAACTTATATTGTCTTAAGTCTTTTAGTTTGAATTTTTGTCGACCTAATTAGGTCTTAAGCTGAAGAACCACAATATAAGGTTTCCCTGCAACCTTGTAAAACTTAGACCTTTTTGTTGATTAATAAAGTTGCATTTTTCTCTCTTTCAAGTGGTACTTGTAGAGATTTAAGCTTCTGTCTTTTGTGTGTGGATTACCTTAGAAAGAGCTTGTTTGTTGTACCAGAGATCCTTCCATAGTCTCTATGGTGCGTTCAACACATCTTCACTTCCATCTACTGATCCTGCAAGAGAGAGCGTTATAGCCATCTTGTTTGATCCCATATCGATTCACCTTCACCCAATGAACCAGCACGAGAGAGCGTGAAAGCCAGCATTTTTTTCCCATATTCTATAGTCAAATACTCTCTCCGGAGTCTTATATAATTTTGTATCAGAGCCAAAGGTTTCTACCTTCAGTTCTAACCTTTTATCCTTTTATCTTTTCAGTTATGTCACTTTGTGTCTGTGCATCTTCTGTTTGTCTTCTCAGGGTCGCTTTTATTCTGTTATAGTCTATAAAACGAAAATCAAAATAAAAAGTGTTTAGATTCTTTTTGTAGATTATGTTTAGTATTTCTTAAGTATTTCGTTCATCATAGTTGTTGCTTGAATTATTTTAGAATAATATGATCTGTTTTGAGTTTCTTTGACTATTCAACTTCTGTTTTTGATATTTTGATCTGTTTGTTATTGTGTGAGCATAAGAAGTGACGAAAATAGCTAATGGTGACAGAAATCAACAAGATGCACTCTAACAAATGTTAAAATGTTATGATAGAAGAGATGAGGAACATTACTCTAGTTGTTAGAACAATGAGACAAGAGTTTGGAGAAAGAATATGGCGTTTAGAGCAGCCTAGACGTCAACCTATAAGGGGAGCTCCAACCAACTAGAATACTAAAGATGAAGATGAAATGCCTGAACTAGAAGATGATCCACCTGGTCCTTTTTAGCATCAACATCATAGGAGACAAGATCCTCTAATGAGAAACCCACATAGAGAAATGGCACGTGAACAGAATTGTGATATCAAACTAATCCTTCCTACTTTTGCAGGAAAATCAAATCCCGAAGTTTATATGGATTGGGAGAGGAGACTTGAGCATATCTTTTAATGTTATGAGTATAATGAACCCAAGAAAGTTGTTGTTGCTGCTGCACAACTCACAAACAAAGCACTTGCATGGTGGGACAGAAATGTGGCTGAGAGAAGGAGGCAATGTTTTGCACCTGTATCAATATGGAATGACATGAAATACCTTCTAAGGCTTAGGTATGTCCCTGAACATTATCATAGAGACTTACAAAAACGTTTTCGTAAGTTATCGCATGGAACTAGAAGTGTAGATGAGTATTTTGAGGAGTTTGAGAAGTGTATGAACTCACTGGAGTTAGAAAAATCAGAAGAAGCTTTGATGGCTCAATTCATTGATGGATTACAAGAGCGCATTGCTAGAAAGGTAGAAAGAGCTTCATACAATAGCCTACATGATTTGTTGCACCTTGTTGTCCAAGGTTTGGAAAAAAATAAGCGCAAATATGCCTTAAAAACCCATAGCAGAACATCTCAAACATGGGCATCAAGTAATCGAAAACCTCTGGACAAAGGCAAAGGCATTAAGATTAATTCTTACTTCAAAGGGAAAAATACAGAGGCTCCTAAGTTCAACTGACCAGAACAAGGTAAGAGCTCTAATGATACTAAAATAACTCGTGATATAACCTAATTTAAGTGTCAGGGAAGATGACATATCTCTAGTGAATACCCAAATCAAAGGATAATGATTCTTACCAACAATGGATGGAGATTATGAGTCTCAAGATGAAAAAGATGATGATTTTAATGAGCAAGAGAATGATGTTGAGTATCCTGATGTTTGAGAATTACTTGTGAACAGAAGAACGTTAAGTGTTCTTGTGCAACTTGAAGATAAAATGCAAAGAGAGAACATCTTCCACACTAGATGCACCTTTAAGACTAAGGTATGTAATCTGATCATAGAAGGTGGTTCTTTTACTAATGTGACTAGAAAGTATATGGTGGACATATTAGGACTTGAGAGAGTAAGCATCCTAAGCCATATAAGTTGGGATGACTCAATGATCAAACTGAGCTGAAATCACCAAACATGTGACTGTTCTATTTAGAGTTGAAAATTATCAAGATCAAGTTGTTTGTGACATGGTCCCAATGCAAGCTAGGCATATTTTACTTGGTAGGGCATGAAAATTTGACTGATCTACTAATCATGATGGTTGCACCAACTAGTACACATTTATGCACAAAGAGTGTAAGTTTACTCTTGCACCTCTTTCATCATCTGAAGTACAAGATTTACAAGTGCATATGAGAAAAGAAAGTATTGTAAGTAAATATAGTCTTTATTTATCTCATGGTGTTGTTTCGAAAGCCATGAGTGCCAAAGGCACCGTGCTACTAATGTTGTTTAAAGAATGTCTAAGTGCAGGCCTAGGTGAATTAGAACTTCCAACATAAATTAAGGCTCTCTTAGAAAAATTCATGGATTTTTTTCAAAAAGAGATACCACCTGGTTTACTTCCAATTTGAGGTATAGATCATCAAATTGATCTTGTTCCACGTTTAGCCTTGCCCAACAAACCAGCATATCAGATGAACCCGGAAGAGACTAAAGAACTTGAGAAGCAAGTAAGAGACTTGATGGACAAGGGATACATCCGAGAAAGCCTTAGTCCTTGTGTTGTACCTTTATTTTTAGTACTCAAGAAAGATGGCACATGGAAGATGTGTGTGGATTGCCGAGCACAATAAACAACATTATCATCAAGTATAGGCATCCAATTCTGCGTCTAGATGATATGTTAGATGATTTAAGTGGAGCAACCATATTTCAAAAGGTAGATCTCAAAAGTGGTTATCACCAAGTGAGAATGCGTGAAGAAGATGAATGGAAAACCGCATTCAAAACAAAACAAAGATTGTATGAGTGGGTGATCATGCCTTTTGGTTTGAAAAATGCACTAAGCACCTTCATACGCCTCATGAACTAGGTTCTAAGGGCTTTCATAAGTAAATTATGTGTTGTGTATTTTGATGACAACCTTATATACAACAAAGCTTATCTGATCATACTAAGCATCTAGAACTTGTTTTGCAAACACTTCGAAAGAAAGGCCTCTATGCTAACCTTAAAAGTGCAATTTTTGTACTGGTCAGCTTGTTTTCTTAGGTTTTATTGTGAGTATACATGAATTACATATTGATGAAGAGAAAATCAAAGCAATTCAAGAATGGCCTACACCAACTACAATTGGGGATGTTAGAAGCTTCTCTAGCCTTGCAAGCTTCTATAAGCGTTTTTGAAGGACTTTAGCACTATAGCAGCAAACCTAAGTGATGTGGAGCAGCTCAAGAGACAGCCTTTAACACCCTCAAAGAATACCTCACCAAAGCACATGTTTTAGCTCTATCAAATTTTGAAGAAAAGTTTGAAGTGGAGTGTGATGCAACCGGGCTGGGAATAAGGATTGTACGACATCAAAGGAAGATGCCATTTGCATTCTTTAGTGAAAAATTAAGTGGAGCTACACTTAATTATCCAACACATGATAAAGAACTTTATGCATTGGTTAGAGCACTTGAAACATGGCAACATTATCTTTTATCCAAGGAGTTCATCATACATACAGATCCTGAGACTCTTAAGCATTTAAGAGGTCAAACTTCATTCAAAAGAAGGCATGCTAAGTGGCTGGAATTTATTGAGTCATTTCCTTATGTTATAAAGTACAAGAAAGGAAAAGAGAATGTAGTGGCAGATGCATTATCTAGGAGAGATGCACTGATTTCTATAATGGAAACAAAGGTTTTAGGCTTTGAGCACATCAAGGAGTTGTACAAAGATGATCCAAATTTTAGATATGCTTGTACACAAAGTGGAAAAGGAGAATTTGGAGCATATTACCTATATGATGGATTCTTATTCCGAGATAAGAGGTTGTGCATTATATAAGGATCTTTAAAGGAGTTGCTGATTAAAGAGGCACATGGTGGTAGACTTATGGGTCACTTTGGTGTGGATAAAATCCTGGCAGTAGTGTTTGATCATTTCTTTTGGCCTCACCTCAAGAAAGATGTGGAGAAACATCGTTCTTGTTGTGTATCTTGTCACAAAGCTAAATCCAGGTCACATCCTCATGGTCTTTATTTACCTTTACCTATTCCTAATGCACCATGGGTAGATATTTCTATGGATTTTGTGTTAGGTTTGCCAAAGATAAGACACAAAGATTTTTTTCTGTGTTGTTGTTGATCGATTTTTAAAGATGACACATGTTATACCTGTGACAAGACTAATGATGCCACCCAAACAACTGATTTATTCTTCAAAAAAGTTGTGCGCTTACATGAAGTACCTAAGAGAATTGTATCTGATCAAGATGCAAAGTTCCTAAGTCATTTTTGGAGAACATTATGGAAAAAACTTGAAATAAAGCTAGTATTCTCTACAACTTTTCATCCTCAAACGGATGGACAAACAGAAGGGGTAAACCATACTCTATCTACTTTACTTATAGTTACTATTGGTGGTAATCTGAAGACATGGTTAGATTGTTTGCCTTTTATTGAATTTTCTTATAACCATGCTACTCACTCTACTACTAAGATGTCTCATTTTGAAGTTGTGTATGGATGTAATCCACTAACCCCGTTGGATGTTTCCTAATTCCAAAAGGTGAGCAAGTTGATTTAGATGTTCTTAAGAAGGGGGAATTTATGAAGAAGCTTCATCAAAAGGTTAAGGAAAATCTTGAGAAGAAGAGTGAATAATACAAGAAGCAGGCTGATAAGAGACACAAGGAAATGATGTTTGAACCATTATATTGGGTTTGGTTGCATATGAGACCAGAAAGATTCCCACAAAAGATAAGTTCAAAGTTGGCACCTAGAGGAGATGGTCCATTCAAAATTCTAAAGAAGATCAATGACAATGCCTAGCAATTGGAACTTCCAGGTGAGTTTAATATCTCACATAAATTTAATATTGTTGATCTTTCTCCATATGATGAAAATGATCGAGTTTTGAGGTCAAAACAATATGAAGAGAGTGGAAATGATGAGGACATCAAATCAAACATTGAACCAACACTTGCCCCATAAGTTAGGGAAGCTCCAACGACACGTTCAAAGATTAGGAGACATAGAGAAAGATTCAATGAGTTGGTTCAGACTGTAATAACAACAATTGAACTTGGAGACCACCAAAAATAATCCATAAGTTAACTTAAGCTCGGATGGCCTCAACGATGAGATGCTGGAGAATTTCATCAATTTTGAGCCTTAATGATATCCTACCTCAGTCCAATAAATCTAAGTATATTTTATTGACAGGAAATTGAGCTCAACACAACAAGAATCATTCCAAGACCGTTCCAAGTTGGAAGATACACTCAATACAAGTCAACTGGTAATTAGGGAGTAAACAAGGTCAAAAGAGGATTATGAAGCAAACCACATGAAAATACTTAAATATAACTCTCATAAAAGCCTCAAAGGACTAGAAGAAGATGAAATCATCAAAGGATTCAAGATGGGCGGACCATAACAAGCAGAATCCATTTCAGCTCCTAAATCGCACAAACCGAGGCAAAATCAGGTATTTTCAATTTATAAAATTAATGCAGGTGAAACTGAGTTTATCTAAGGCATATAAGGCTTCAAAGGATAATGTTTCGATCCCAATATATTCTACAACACTTTAGTCTATTTTATTTTAAGTTTGCAAATATTTCTGTTTTGTGTGTTTAAACACTTTGTTGTTTTATTTTGCAAGTTCTGTTGTCTTGAGTCTTTTAGTTTGAATTTTTGTCAACCTAATTAGGTCTTAAGATTTAGAACCACTATATAAGGTTCCCATGTAGCCTTATAAAACTCATACATTTTTGTTGATTGATAAAGTTACATTTTCCTCTCTTTCAAGTGGTACTTGTAGGGATATAAGTTTCTATCCTTTGTGTGTGGATTCACCTTAGGAAGATCTTGCTTTCTGTATCAGAGATCCTTCTATAGTTTCGGTGGTGCGTTCAATTTATCTTCACTTCCATCTACTGATCCTACAAGAGAGAGCATCATAGCCATATTGTTTAATCCCATATCGATTCACCTTCACCTACTGAACCAACACGAGAAAACATGAAAGCCAGCGTGTTTGTTCCCATCTTCCGCAACCAAAGACTCTCCCTGGAGTCTTATATCATGGTAAGTCATTATAAGAACCTCATCCATGATTATTATCGGTGACAACCCCAATCTACGCCATTTTGGCATATCTTATGATGCCTAAAGCATATCGGAAAAGGCTCTTCAAGGAATTTTCAAGTTTTAACTAATCAGCCGTGTCTAAAAGGCACCAACTTAATTAGTTTTGTATTCGTCAAGGTATTACCTACAAAAATACTTGGTTATGGACCCAAACTCAACAAGTGAGAACCTAATGGGTTGTCCACCGAAGACAGTCCACATCTTATATTTCATTTCAGTCACCAATTGGTGACATATGAATGCCTATATAAGTTTAGAAGAGATGAGACATTTATTGACCGAAAGGTCAAAATAACTTTCCCAAGTTTTAATTTGTGATGTTTTCTATCTCAAGAATCCATTTCAGTTTCGTTCGGATGCAAGACAATATGTCTAACTTTGAATCAAGTCTCGCCACATGGTTCTTGTCAGTTGCAAATAGTCTTCTAGAACTGTTGATGTCAATTCTTAGTGACTTCATATTTGTATATACAAATAAAAACAAATAAACAAACACCGATTATAGTTCAAAAATTTCAAAATTAATAACACTTTCTAGAAAAAATGTTACTTGCAATTACCATCAAATGTGTAATAAACGACAATGGGTTCACCAATACAATAGCCATTGGCAATACGCACACTAAAGAAAAGAAAAAAGGCGAATAGATTTCTCTGGATACAATTTTCTCGTCCACTATAATATTCAAATTACTTTGTGTTTACTCACTGTTTCACCTACTCAACATGCCACAATCAACAATCAATAAACTGACTCGGCTCTCCTATAAACAATGTCGACTCGTACACTAGAAAAATTTTAATTTTTGTTGACACTTCTCTCATAGAAACTCCTCTCGTACATACAAAATATTGTAAACTAGAATTATTATGACATTTAGTTTTAGATAAATCAATTAATTATTTAATGAGTTTAATAGACAATGAAATAAACAAATTATCAATTCAAAGTTAGGAAAAACAAGATACTTTTGGCACTTTAGCCTTATAAATCATGTATAGCTAGAAGACAATTTCACTTTTCATGAGCCATACTTATAATGCATTAGGTATACCACAATATAGCCGAGCAACTCTAGTTCAAGTGCCAATGGTCCTTATGTTAACTCAGGCATATATAAGGTTCGAGCCCCCGTGTGCACAAATGTTGACAAAAAAGGTATACCACAATATAAATACTTTGACAAATATAAATATAAATATTTATTGTCACCATTTATTGAAATAAAAAAATGTTTTATATATTAATAAACCAAAATGAATATGAAAAATCTATATGACTAAAACATCGACGCTCTATCCGAACTGTTCTTATTAATAAATCCATATTCCTATTACAATGACGTCGCTGATGTACCAATTGAAATCTCGGATAAAAGGTCTTTAGTGAGATCATGTCTCGTAGTTCCGTTGCAAATGATGGCTAATATTACGGGGAAAGCACCATACTATGAAATTTCCTAGATTTAGTTATAAAAAATCGCACAGAATCTCTGTTTTTTACGTAAGTCTTTCATTGTCAAACTTAAGCTTTGCAAATCAATATGAATTAAAGACAAACATCTCCTTACCATAATTTATGTGGTTCCATCTTGTAGTTGTAAAACCTAGCTTAGACCACTCGTTGGTGTATCTTGATTCTACGTTCCATCAATAAAATACGCCAATGGTTAGGATTGTGTACAGTGGCGGATCAACTTACAATATCATGGGTTTAGTTGAACCCAATGATTCTTTTGTTGCAATAAAACTTTTAAATACAAATTAGATAAATGTATATTTGAACCCAATTAAATCATATATTTGAATCCAATCCAATTTATTTTTCGTGGTCACGATGAATATGAAGAATCATCAAATAAATAAATGTAATTTTTTGATGTTGTTTTATAATGATACTTTTCTCAACTTTTATATTTTTCTAAATAATTTTATCATAATCCTATTAAACAAAATTTTTAGATCTTCCAATGGTTGTGTACCATCTAAAATAATGTCTTGCACTTGTGTAGGTAATGCATCTACCATGTGCGTCATCTGATACTATTTTGTGGGTTCTGAATGTTCCAAATCCAAAATTTTCATTGATTCCCATCTTTGATTATCCAAAATCCTATCATTTCTAGTCATCTGTATATACCACATGTTACAAGAGTAGATACCTATTTATTGAGTTCAACAAATGGTAAATTTTTGGCCCCCAATTTTATCGAATTTTCAACCATATAATATTTCCAAGGTTAGAAGCGCGTCTGGTGGAAAGTTCACGCTCGCTGCTCAAACCACCGTCCAGATCTTAACACGGGTGTCTTTATCCACATCGAACGTTTAGACACGTGTCGAAAGATTAGCGTATCCTATAAATATTATTTTAATCTTATCCTTTGATGCTTCCCTATAAATATCTTGGCTTGTTCCGCTCAGATCTTCCCCTTCACACCACACAAACTCAAAGGTTCTGATTTAAATTTTTGGAAAGAGGAATATTCAAGAGAGAGAAAATGGCGCTTAATATGTCGCATCAGCTCGGAGCTCTTGGGGGAATCCCATTCAAATCGGGTGAAATGACCGGACCTTCTGTGGATTCATCGTTGTCCGTTTCACCACCATCGGCGAGGATGCCTAAGGTGATGAATCTAAACTACAAGGTTCAGGGAACGGATCCGAATAGAAGCGTTTCACCACCGCCGTTGAGTCCGATCTCGACGCCAGGATTCGGAGCGACGCGTGCGGATCTGTCGGTAGTATGTAAAGCTTTCGCGGTGGATAGTCCAGCATTTGGGGTTGATAGCATGGAGGAACGGAGGACATACAAAGAAGGAGGGGCTATGGAAAAGAAAGAAGGAGGAGGAGTACCGGTTTTCGTTATGATGCCGCTTGATAGCGTGACAATGGGAAACACGGTGAATCGAAGGAAAGCGATGAAAGCGAGTCTACAGGCATTGAAGAGTGCTGGTGTGGAAGGAATCATGATTGATGTATGGTGGGGTTTGGTGGAGAAGGAATCGCCTGGAACTTACAATTGGGGAGGTTACAACGAACTACTAGATATGGCGAATAAGCTCGGTCTCAAGGTTCAAGCTGTTATGTCTTTCCATCAGTGCGGTGGCAACGTCGGTGACTCTGTCACGTACGTATTTCTCTTATCTTTATTCATCATCGATTTCTCTTCATTTGCAATAAAAACTCTCTTTACACAAATCGAATCAAAAAGATCAAAGCAAAATTTGAAGCTTATGTTGCAATGGAGATGGTTAATTAATGATTTGAGGAGGCAAAATTGTTGATTTTTTTTTGTATTGATTAACGTAGTAACGTGCACGGCGATTGCGGTGACACGTGATGTTACAATATTCAAGAGGAAAGTGATAGGTTCAAGAGTCTTTGTTGCGTGAGCGTCTCTAATTGACATGTTGTTTCCTTGTTACGAAACTTCTAGCTCCATCTCATGTGTTTTTATGTCTTTTTCAAAAGTGATTAGATATGAACAAGCAAAACAATAACTTGTTTGTAATTGAACAAATTATTGCTCTTCTCCAGTATTCCTTTGCCTCAGTGGGTTATCGAAGAGGTTGATGAGGACCCGGACCTTGCATACACTGATCAGTGGGGAAGAAGAAACCACGAGTATATATCACTTGGCGCTGATACACTCCCGGTTCTCAAAGGTCGAACACCCGTACAATGCTATGCGGACTTCATGCGTGCTTTCAGAGACAACTTCAGACATCTTCTTGGAGACACCATTGTGGTAATTGCATCATCTCTTAAACATCTTTGATCTATTCTATTGAATTTGAATTTGAATTCAAATTCGAATTCGTTCTTTAGGAAATCCAAGTGGGAATGGGACCAGCAGGAGAGCTGCGTTACCCTTCGTACCCCGAGCAGAACGGGACATGGAAGTTCCCTGGGATTGGAGCCTTCCAGTGCTATGACAAGGTGAATATCCACCAATCACATGAAATTGATTTTTGCAGAGAATATGATACTAAACTGTTCTACTTTGCTATCATTGATCCAGTATACGCTAAGTAGCTTGAAAGCAGCAGCTGAGGCTTATGGGAAGCCAGAGTGGGGAAGTACTGGCCCAACCGATGCTGGTCACTACAATAACTGGCCAGAAGACACTCAGTTCTTCAAAAAAGAAGGTGGCGGCTGGAACACAGAGTATGGAGAGTTCTTCCTCTCATGGTACTCCCAGATGCTGCTGGATCACGGCGAGCGAATCCTATCCTCAGCCAAGTCGACATTCGAAAACATAGGTGTCAAAATCTCGGTTAAAGTCGCTGGAATTCACTGGCACTACGGGACACGCTCTCACGCCCCTGAGCTCACAGCAGGATACTACAACACGAGGTTCAGAGACGGTTACCTGCCAATCGCCCAAATGTTGGCCAGACACAAGGCTATATTCAACTTCACATGTATCGAGATGAGAGACCACGAGCAGCCTCAAGACGCTCTTTGTGCACCGGAGAAGCTAGTGAACCAGGTGGCTCTAGCCACTCTAGCTGCAGAAGTTCCTCTAGCTGGGGAAAACGCATTGCCTAGGTACGATGACTATGCACACGAGCAAATCCTGAAGGCGTCTGCGCTGAGCTTCGATCAGAAGAAAGAAGGAGAAAATCGAGAGATGTGTGCGTTTACATACCTAAGGATGAATCCGGAGTTGTTTAAAGCGGATAATTGGGGGAAATTTGTAGGGTTTGTAAAGAAAATGGGTGAAGGGAAAGACTCTCAAAGGTGTTGGGAGGAAGTTGAACGTGAAGCTGAGCATTTTGTGCATGTTACTCAGCCTCTGGTTCAGGAAGCAGCAGTGGCTCTCACTCACTAGAAACTGTGGCATAATATCATATCTCGATGGTTTATGTTTGTATAAGATAATAATTATGAACTGGTTATATAAGATAACGAAGAAAATTTGTTTAGGTTTGTTGGAGTTTATGTATGTATTGTAGTGAAAACTGACATGTGCTACAACAGCTCTGGGTTTTTTTAAGGGGGTCAGAGAGATGCATATATACAATATTGAATGAATGATATTATAGATGAATTCTGCTTCTGTGTGTTCATACGTATCAGATGTACATGTACTAGTTGGCTTATTTTTTGAAAGTAAAACTGATGGGCTAAACATAGACCATCTCCATTAGGAGATCTGGAGAGTATATTTTAAGAATATTTTAAGGTTTTAACGTCCAAAAATAAGAAAGAAATGAGTTAATTGTGCAGATACATTTCTAGACGAAAGACTTTTAGAAACCCTTCAAAACCCTCGCCTGGCGAATTCTGATTGGTTCTCAATTTTTTTTTGTCTCTCTCTCCCCTGCCAAACACAAAAATCTAAAAAAATTTTTCTCATCCAGTGATTGAGAGGACGATTCCAAGCTTGAGCATCTTCATGCTTGTTAATTGTTGGGCATGTGGCTATGCTTGAATCAATCGTTTGATCTTAACAGGCGAGGGTTTGAACCTTCCATTGTAATTTCAGAGAAGGAAACAAGTACTGGTTGATTCCGGGTAAACCTTATCACTCGATTGTGTTGATTTTGATTCTAGATTAGATCAGAGTATTAGTAGATTTTTTAGCTAGTACACTTTGCATTTTTCTTTATTTTGATTCTTTTTTTTCAGCTTTACATGGAGACTATCCATGATCTCCTTGATCCAATTCATGTCTTTGTAAGTGCACTAATGATATTCTCTGCATAGATGTTGTCATACAAGGTATTGATTTTGTGCATAGATGTTATCATACAAAGTATTGAATTGTTGCATAGATGTTTTTTTTGTAAGAAACCAATAAGAATTCTACTAATGGAGGAAAAAATTATGTTTACAGATGATTGATTAGGCTGGAAAATGAGCATTTGAACAGCGTTGGGAAGTTTAGGAGAAGAGTGGGAAAGAGTCAAGTCACAAGTGGAAGAAGAAGAAAGGTAATTTTGTAAACTTTAATTGATTTTGGTTTGCATTTTTGAGAGTTTGATTGAGTTGCTTTGCATTTTGTAAACTTGAGTTGTGGTATTGGTTTTGGTTTTGAATTGATTTTGAGAGTTTTGGTTTTGGTTTTGAGTTGGTTGAGAGATTTGTATTTGATATACTTATTTTTAGATACCACCATTGGAGTTAATTTTAAAACACAATTTGTAAGAGGTATCTTAAAACATTAAATAACAATAGAAACCACTTTTAAGATTTAAGATATTCATTTTTATATACCACCATTAGAGATGCTCTTATTATTTACTAAGAGAATGTCCATTGGAGGCTCTTACCTAGTTCTTAGGTATATTTTAAATGTATTAAGGGGAAAAAATAAATATGTTAATCAAGATAATACAAGTGATGGTCCTTAGCTAAGTATCTTAAGACCACCTAAGAGCCGCCTACGTGTCGGTTGTGGTTGGCTCAGTCGTTTTAATTTTCTTTATTTTTATTTTTTTGCTTAGGAGTGGGTATTTAAACCGAATCGAATAAATTAAACTGAAATGAATTTAGTTTGTTACTTCAGTTTGGTTTATTCAGTTAGTTCGGTTCAATTCAAAATCAATTTTATTTTAGTTTGGTTTTTGGTTCGGTTCAGCGACAATATTTTTTACTAAATTAACCGAATCGACCTAAACCGAACCGAACCGAACCGAACTTGCTAAAATTAATTGAACAAATTGAAAAGACCAAAAAATCGGAAAAATCCTAAAAACCCGAAAGTTAACCAGAATTAAGATTTTCAAACCGAAAAAACCGAAGTTCAAAACTAAACCGAACTTCAAAAATTTATCACTTTTCAATAAAATATTATTTTATGATTTGAATTTTTTTTATTAAGAACTTCTCGGGTTCTACCAATGGAAGGAAAAATCAATAAATACATACAAAGTTGTGTATAAAAAGTTGAAAAAAAACTAATGAAAAATTAGTTAAGAAACTTTTGAAGGTTTCTCTGCTGAAGATGGCGTAAGAGTACCTCCATTGGTAGAACTCTAATAGATGTTCTTAACCTTTTATTTTATTTTGTAGTAAATATTTATTGAATGTAAAACTCCAAAATTATGATATACAAAATTATGCATCCATCGGTAGAACCCATATAAGGTTCTTAATTTTTTTTTTTTTTAATTGAAATTAGAGAAGAAATGAAAGTTCAAATCAAAGTTTAATATCTATATTAACTAAGTACAAGACAAAAAATGAACAAAAAATCACAACACAACAACTGAACAAAATCATTCACATGCTTGGAGCATAATCGCAAAGACAAGCTTCAACATAAGAAGTTGAAAGTTACTTTCAAATCTATGCTACATAGCAGTAAATATTTAACTAAATGTTCTAGGCAATGTTAACGAGCCTTGCTCTGGAGATTTCCACCAGTGATATCACCACAGGGTTTTGATGTTATGGTCATGGTCTGAGCTTCCTCAGCAGTCCATATGCTCTTCAAGAATTCATCCAAGTTCATTGTTTCTTTGCTCTGAAACTTGTGATGATTCCCTACATTCTCATCTCCATTAGTACGAGTTCCTTCAGTTCTCCAACGCAATCCACAAGCATTGCACAATACTGGTTTCTCTTGTGCTCCAATTCGCCATAAAAGTGTGCCTAATTCAATAGTTTTAGAGGTTATAAACACTTAATGGATGTTTTAAACTAAGACTTAACATATGAATTCATCATCAGACAACACTTGTATAGTTGAATTATGACTGAACCAGCAGATTCAAACTCCAAATCAAAAACACATTTTCATTTTCATTTTGTTTTTCATAACAATGATCTCTAGTACCGAATATACTGACAATCATTGAACACCAAACTATAATTATTGTAAAATTAAATCATAAAAGAAATCATAAATATACAAATTCAAATTCCACAAACAGAGATGCAATGTTGTTCTTATGATTACTAAACAAAAGTAAACCAAATCAGGTCGAGAATTGAAGCTTCACCATTCACCTCCAGCTTCTTCAATCGCGAAGATTTGCCTGACCGACCAGACTTCGCCGCATCGTCTTCTTCTCTCGCACCGCCGCCTCCACCACCTTCCACCGCTACTGATTTCCTCTTCATCTCGTATTGTTTCCTCCATAAGTTTCTCTCTCTCCCGAAAACAAAATCAATCAACCTTTTTTCTTTTTTATAAGACAACCACAAGTGACACATATGAGTTTCTATAAGGGTTCTATAATACCTTGTTTAAGAATCAATTCTCCATTTTTATTTACTTTTTATTAATTTTTGGCCTTTTTTTTTTTAAGAAACTCATTCAAAAAGTCCACAAGATCTCCTCCAATTTTTATTTACTTTTTATATATTTTTAGCCCAATTTTCTTAAGAAATTCATTCAAAAAATCCTTAAGGTCTCATAATGGAGATGGTCTAAGCGCATAGAAGCGTTTGGAATCGCGGAAATGAATTAAAAAAGTAAAATAAAATTAAAATATTAAAATATTAAAATATCTATCACATATAAATAAATATTGTATTCAACTATATTGTTTTATTTGTGTAAGAATAAAAAGATTATTCAAAATATATTTTCAATAAAATAGGTGCAAATATATCAAGCAAATAATAATCCAATTGAAATTATTTTGATTGTGATCTTCTAAATCATTGAATAGAAAATAGAAAATTTTAAAAGATAAAAATATCTTATTTCTTATGTTTACTATATGTATAACAATGGCAAAAAAATATTTTGTAATATACAGGTACCTATTTATTTATTTATTGCAATTTCATAATTGGAATCGACGTTTCTAAAAAACTTATAAATTGATGACTCTTGACATGACGCTTTCACAGCGCTTCCTCGTGTTTGCTGAATCTTCGGTTTTCGATTGCGATTCCAAGGTGAACCTGCAACGAAAATTTCGTGTTACATAGATTATATATATGTCATAGACATAATGAAAAATTAGGAGGACCAAGAAAAATATCTTTTCACATTATCCAATCCAACTATCAGGAATGTCATTTTTGAAGACTTAGAATCGGAAGTAACACTTCAAATGGATAGACCACTAACAAAATCAATCTCCTTTGAAAAAACACTGAAGTTTTTTTTTTTTGCTATTAAAGGCTCAAACACACACCTATTTTTCTCAACGGTGTTGTCACATTGTCAGAGAAAAGGTAAATCAAGAAGTTCAAGGGTTGTTTCAGAATGGTACTTTTTATTTTATCCCAAATGTACCACATCCGACTTAAATGATCGATCGCACACCCGTCAGTCTATGTACAGTCTTATATAAAACAATCTCCAAGAATATGGTTAACCGCCTAATCAAGATCTTCATTCCTCTTCTCATCTTTGAAACTCATTTTCCATTTGTTGCAGAGTTACTGATTTCTGATAACATAATCATATGTTTCCAAAGATTTCTTGGCAGTTACGATAGACATTGAAAATCGCAGCTATTTAAGGGCATTGTGGATTGTTGAAGATAAGCTTGAAAAAGCTTGAGGATCAAGCAAGAGATATTTTCATATTTATGTTTAGATATGTTAGGATTAGGAGATTATGTTATATATTTTAGGAGTTATCTAGAATATAGTTGACATTATCTAAAACTATATGAAATCTATTAGGAATAGGAAATTAAACACTATATAAGGAGATGTCAAGGTTTTGACATAACTTATGAGATTTGAGAGCTTTAGGTTTTGAGTAAGTTTTTTCCTAAAGTTTAATAAAGATAGTTATTTTTTAAATCTTGAGTTCCTAAATCTGCTATTTAGACATTAATTGGTATCAGAGCCACCGATAAAACATGGGAGATATCGTTCAAACCATTGAGAAAATAAAGGAATCAGAAACATCGTCTATACAATTCCCGACGCTGAATATAACCAACTATATAGTATGGGCTATGAGGATGAAGATTGCACTCAAAGCATATAAAGTATGGGAAGTTATAGAGAATGAATCTGATGATGAAGAAAAGAACAACATAGTGATGGCACTTCTAGTTCAGACGATTCCGGAAGCTTTAGTTTTGCAAGTCGGCGAACTAAACACAACTAAGAAAGTGTGGGAGGTGATTAAATCAAGACGTATCAGAGCTGATAGAGTTAAGGATGCAAGACTACAAACGTTAATGGCTGAATTCGACCGATTAAAGATGAAAGACACATAAACTATAGATGAGTTTTCTGGAAAGATATATGAGATATCATCGAAATCAGCCTCTCTAGGCGTAATTATTGATGAATCTAAACTTCTCAAGAAGTTTTTCTCGAGTCTTCCTCGAAAGAAATTCATACAAATCGTAGCATCATTAGAGCAAGTACTAGATCTCAACAAAACAAGTTATGAAGACATCATTGGACAGTTGAAGGCTTATGAAGAACGCATCAAATCAGAGGAAGAAGAAGAAACACAAACGAACCAAAACACTCTGATGTATGCGAACATGACAAGTCAGAATATCCAACAAAGAGATGATACGTACATCGATAAAGGAAGAGGTCGAGGAGGACGTGTATTTAGCAGAGGAAGAGGCAGGACGCATTAATGGAGAAAGAGACATGTCAAAAATCATATGCTATCAATGTGATAAAGCATGACACTTTGCATCACGATGCCCTGATAGGTTACTGAAGTTGCAAGTAACACACAAAGGAGATGAAGATGAGACTCACGATGCAGATGAGCTCATGATGCATGAAGAGGTGTACCTAAATGAAGATCGATGCATACCAAGCAAGTATGAAGTCGATACTAGAAGAGAAGATACGTGGTACCTTGAAAATGGAGCTAGCAATCACATGACTGGTGATAAAAGATACTTTAAGAAGATTGATCAAGAGGTAACCGGAAAAGTAAGGTTTGATGACGATTCGAGAATAGATATTGCAGGAAAGGGAACGATTTCCTTTGTTGATACAAATGGAGAATCAAGAATAATGAGAGAAGTTTACTATATTCCTGACCTAAAAAGCAATATTATCAGTTTAGGTCAAGCTACAGAATCTGGATGTAACATAAGGATGAAAGGGGAATGGCTGATTATGAAAGATCAAAAGGGAAAGTTGTTGGTCAAGACAAAAAGATCAAGAAATCATATACACAAGGTAAACATGGGAATTCACGATACGATGAATCTACAAGTAGCCACGATTTCAGATTCAAACAAATGGCACGAACGCTTAGGACATATCAATATGGAATCAATGAAATTGATGGTTCAGATGAAACTTGTTCGCGATATCCCGAATGTTGTTTATGAAAAGAAAGTGTGCGGTTCATGTATGCTTGGAGAACATGCTAGAAGAACATTCCCTAAAGCACGTTTCAGGCTTTTGCAAAGTTACAATTAATACATGGCGATCTGTGTGGACTAATAACACCGAAAACAACAACTGGGAGCAGATATATTTTTGTCATAATAGATGATTACTCAAGATACATGTGGAAAACACTGCTAAAAGAGAAGAGTAACGCTTTTGAGAAGTTCAAACGATTCAAGAGTCTTGTGGAGCAAGAGATAGGTGAAAGAATACAAGTTTTCAGAACATATAGAGGAGGAGAATTTGTATCACACGAATTTAATTCTTTCTGCGATATCGTTGGATAAAACGTCATCTCACGGCACCATATACTCATCAACAAAATGGTATCGTTGAATGAAGGAACATAACTCTTTTAGAGATGGGATGAAGTATTTTAAAACACATGCATATGCCGAATTATCTGTGGGGAGAAGCAATAAGACATTCCACATATCTTCTAAACAGAGTAGCGACCAGAGAAAATAAAGAGAAAACCCCATACGAATTGTATCATGAGGTAACTCTGAATATATCACATCTTAGGATTTTTGGATGTATTGGATATGCAAAAATAGAATCAACGCATCTAATGAAGCTGGACGATAGATCACGTATGTTAGTACAATTGGGTACTAAACCAGGGTCAAAAGCATATCGATTACTTGACCCTAACTCACGAAAAATAACAGTAAGTCGAGATGTGATTTTTGATGAAACAAAAGGTGGAACTGGAATCAAGAGCAAACAGATGAGAAAGAAAGTTTCAAAGTTGTTTTTGGAGAATTTGGGAATCGAGGGATTCAAAGAATATAGTATAATGATCAAGAGATTCAAGAAGAACAAGATGATCAAGAAAATCAAGAAGTTCAAGAAAATCAAGAAGATCAAATTAATGAAACACAAGATAATGACACAAGTCATGTGCATCATGAAAACGAAGATGGAGAATAAGATTTGAATCAAGAAACTCCAACACCAGAACTAAGGAAAACGACTAGAACAAGAACAAAGCCAGGTTACCTAGAAGACTATGTATTGCTTGAAGAAGAAGAAAGCACATACTTATGTCTAGATGATGAACCAAGAAACTTTCATGAGGCAAAGAAGTCGCGCGAATGGATGAAATCATGCGAAAGCGAAATACAATCTATAAAGAAGAATCGAACATGGAGCCTTGTTGAACCACCAAGAGGTGTAAAACCAATAGGTTTAAAGTGGGTATTTAAAATCAAAAGAAATTCCGATGGAAGTGTGAGTAAATACAAAGCTAGACTTGTTGCAAAAGGCTATGTACAAAAACATGGGATTGACTTTGAAGAAGTATGTGAACCTCTAGCAAGACTTGAGACAATACGACTTCTGATAAACCTAGCAGCAACGAATGGATGGGAGATACATCATCTTGATGTAAAGACAACCTTTTTGCATGGAGAACTAAAGAAAATAGTACATGTCACACAACCCGAGGGTTTTGAGATAAAGGCCCATGAAGGAAAGTTTTATAGATTCCATAAAGCTTTATATGGATTGAAACAAGCTCCAAGAGCATGGAAAAACAAGCTGAATCAAATCCTTTTGGAATTCGGTTTTGAGAAGTGCTCAAAAGAACCGTCAGTCTACAAGAAAAGGTTAGCCAAAAGTTTCTTGTTGATTGCAGTTTATGTAGATGAAATTTTTGTTACCGGGACAAATAAAAAGATCATTGAAAGCTTTAAAGAAGAGATGGCATCAAAGTTTGATATGAAAAATCTTGGAAGGTTGACATATTACCTAGGAATTGAAGTCACACAAAGAAAAGATGGCATAATGTTAAGCCAACAAAACTATGCGATGAAAGTACTTGAAGAAGCGGGGATGAAAGAGTGCAATCCTGTTCAGGTACCGATGGAGATGAGTTTGAAACTTTCGAAAGCCGAAGATGAAAATAGGATCAATGCGACGTCATATAGAAAGCTTGTTGGATGTCTAAGCTACTTACTACACACTAGACCTGATTTATCATTTTGTGTAGGTATTCTAAGCAGATACATGCAAAGTCCAAGATAGTCACATGGAGCAGCCATGAAACATTGTCTAAGATACCTAAAAGGAACGGTTACACACGGATTAAACTTTAGAAAACCAAACACAGAGGTGATAGAACTCGTCGGGTCTAGTGATAGTAGCTACAATGTTGATCCAAATGATGGTAAAAGTACAACCGAACATATTTTTATATAGGAGATAATCTGATTACTTGGTGCTCACAGAAACAAGAAATGGTTGTTTTATCATCATGTGAAGCTGAGTTCATGGCAGGAACAGAAGCAGCAAGACAAGCAATATGACTTCAAGAACTACTAAGTGAAATAACGGGAAAATCTTGTGAAAAAGTTGTAATTCAGATAGATAATCAATCTGCAATTGCACTTACTAAAAACCCAGTATTTCATGGATGTAGTAAACACATTCATACAAGATATCATTTCATAAGGGAATGTGTTGAGAGTGGACAAATTGAAGTAATGCATGTCCCAGGTAATGAGCAAAAGGCCGATATTATAACTAAGACACTTGGGAAAATAAAATTCAAAGATATGCGAGATCTCATTGGCGTTCAGGATTTGGGAGGAAAAGATTTCAAGCTTAAGAGGGAGATTGTTGAAGATAAGCTTGAAAAAGCTTGAGGATCAAGCAAGAGATATTTTCCTATTTATGTTTTTAGGATTAGGAGATTATGTTATATATATTAGGAGTTATCTAGAATATAGTTGAAATTATCTAAACCTATATGAAATCTATTAGCAATAGGAAATTAAACACTATATAAGGAGATGTCAAGGCTGTGACATAACTTATAAGATTTGAGAGTTTTAGGTTTTGAGTAAGTTTTTCCTAAAGTTTAATAAAGAGAGTTATTCTTTAAATCTCGAGTTCCTAAATCTGCGATTTAGATATTTTGGATGACAATGAGGTTCACTTCTAAATGGGTTAATTAGGTGATGATTTGTGTCTCTTCGGTTAAGTTGAAAGTTTTGATTAATGGCCACGAAGAATTGTTGCATATGTTTAGACAAGCTGAAACCACTGAGAGAAAAAATGGACTTCAGTAGACCATATATCCATCACATATTCTTCGACCACGATAGTCTTTTTTATTTTCAAACTCTCATCCCTCAATGTCAGCATCTTCTCACCATTCTCAATGAATATTGCTCAGCTCTTGGACAAACAATCAATTACGGAAAAATCTTTTGTCACCTTCATATCTAAGGTAGAAGAGGTGAAGTTTCCTTGACTGTTTTAACGGTTCCAAAGTTAAGCTTCTTCCTACCATAAAGAAAAATGTAAGAAGAGATTATCATTGTAAAGAGGTTCTTCTTGGTATTGTGTCTGCAATGACGTGATTTAGATTACCAAAAATACTTTGCAAAAATGTCCTTTATAGTTCCATGGCTTCATTTTGGTTGAACTCGGAGGAGCATAAAAGGAAAATGCATTGTGCAACTTGGGAATCCCTCTATTATCCTAAGGATTCAAAAACCTTGAATGTTTCAATCAAGCTATGATGGCTACGAAAGCATGGAAAATCCTCCATTCTCTTGCTTATTATTGTACAAAATTAATGAAAATTAGGTATATCAGGCGATTCTCCTTCTTACAGGCTGGTTCGGGTGCTAAGCCATCCTTCTTTTGGTGTAGCACTACATGACATGTAGCTACTCCAAAAAATGTTAAAAGGAAAATTGACTACATGATGGTCGATGCAGACAAAGGAAAGCTATAAGAATCGTGTTTTCCTGATGATATCAAACTAGTTTTAGCTATGTATAACTCTGGCTTTGCATATCCCAAAATTTTACGCTTGGCGTTTTTCTGAGAGTATTCGAGGTATAAGTTAGCCTCAAAACTACAACATAACAAAAAATTTCTGAAGCCAAATCTAAGCTCACTATAAACATAGTCAAGAAGAATATATAGTCCATATAAACCTCTCCTAAACTTAAGGATTTCTCTATGTTGACGACAATATATCCTCTAGAGGAATGATGCCATTTGGGCTATGTTAAACATGTGGCCTAGCAAGTGAGTAATATCACGTCTTGTTTTCTTATACTTTTACTAGGAAATTTTGGGCATTATATGGTTTTCCTTCTCCATGCCAAGGTTTTGGTTCATCTTCTTCCTTCACAAACTTCTCCCATCTCTTGTTCATGTAGAAGTCAAACAGGCCGGTCCGCGTCCATTTTCCATGTCCTGTAACGGATTCAATTCTTTTTTTTTCTATGACGGGTTGACCCATAAAATCCATGGATAGTTAATAGGGTGTCCAACCCCGCACTCGCAGATTTTGCAGTTTAGCAAATCGGCCCACGTACACTTTAATTATGCTTAGATTATGCAAAAATTAAAATAAAAATGTATAAATTTTAAATTCGGTAACTTAATTTAATGAAAATAATATAAATACATAATTTTTATAATTATTTTAATTTTATACACTAAAATTTTATTTTTATTACATATTTTATAGATTATAATTTATTAAATACATAAAAGATTTTATGTATAATTTAATTACTTTTAATATATATATTAGTAGTCCGTAGACCGACCCGCCAACCCGCAGATAAAAATCCATAAAATCTGCGATCTGTGAAAGGTCACCCGCGAGATCCATCTTTAAATAGATATAAATTGTTTTGTCCAAGCTTTCCCCATGGTGGTTGGGTTTGTGTCTAGTCCGCATATTTTAGCCCGTTTTGATAGCTCTTTTCCCATGGGTGAAAGCAGTCTTTGCCCGAGTAATAGGACATGTCTATTCCCTTTTTTCTAGGTAATTTTATAAATAAAGAAATGATATCGTCTTTAAAAATACATGTTTCTCATCCTTGAAGTTGTTTAAGAAGCAAAATAGGAAGCTTCTCTATGGCTTGCATCGAAAGAAGTAAGAACGATTAGCTAAAAGCATGTTGTACAATCTGAGCATCGCCAAGAAGATCTTTGGAAAATACCTCATCACCCATTGAAAATGTAATGTTAACTGCACTAGAGACCTAATCCGACATATAGGGGGAATTTCTTGGGTTCTACAAGACTCCTCTAGATTGGTCTTAATCCATAGTTGAACAAGGTATTAAAGATATATTAAAGTTACAGTCGGACTAAGGAATACAAGACTCTCTCTAATTTCAATTGCTCAAAACGCGTTTATTCCTCCGTCAGTGGCCGGCCTACCGCCGGTGCCGGTGGACTGTCTCCCTTGTTGTAAAGATCTTTCTTTTTCTTTCTTTTCTAGTCTGTCTTCATTTCAATCTAAGCTCGCACGTGAGGTATCGGCGCTTCAACGCCGGGAGAATAATAGTCAGAGTTCTCAGCTTCGTTTCGGCTGCATATCTACGGTCCTCGTCGGCGCTCCTCCCCTCTTGCATGTGGCCGCCGTGCCTTCCACCCCACATATATGATTCTGTTTATGGTTGATTCTAGCCTTTGGTTTCAATGATCAGATTCCCGACGGTTCTAGTGGATGGCTGAGCTCCTCATATCCATCACTCGGGTCCCGCTTTGGTGGGTTGTTCTTTCCGGTCGCGGCATGGAGGTTTCTTAGGACTTGAACGACACTGATGGTCGGATTCTGGAGTTCAAGCGAGCTTTGTTCTTCAACTCCTTGGGTTCAATGTTTCTAGCATGCAGGACATGTTGCACATCTCTTCTATGCGTAGGAAAGACCTCTAAGTTTCTCTCTTTTTGGCGCCTTCTCTGAAATTTGTCTCAGAGATTTCTCCGACGAGAGGAGAGAGGAGGAGACAACCCAGATCTCCTCTTCTGATAGTCTCACTTGCACCGCGTTGATGTCACCGGCGCCGGCGTCTCTTCTGCCGTGCGCCGCCGCAGGTCTCGGCGGTTCCGCCGTCTCCGTCTGTCTAGTTTCCCTTTTACCGGCGGCTCAGAGGTCGTGAAGAGCATAGCCACCTCGGAAGCGCTGGGGTTCGCCGGTGACGATCGGCCTCTCTCGGCGGGTGGCTCTTCTCCCTCCTCCTCCAAGCGGCGCTGACGCCTCTCTCTCTTTCTGGCCTCCGGTTACGGCGGATTTCTGGATCCGGATCTAGTTCTGCTTTCTCGGTGGTGTTTCCCTTGCGGTCTCTCTCGATGTTCCTTCTCTCTCCTTCGGTGGTGGTGGCTGTAGCAACCGTCCTTTGTAGCTGTTCTTGGATCTCTTGAGGCAGAGCTCGGTATAGTTTCTCTTCAGGTGATCTTTCGGTTGTTGTCTGCTTCTTCCCCTCCTCGGCGTTAGGCGCAAGCGGTGCTTCTTCCGGCTTGGTCAACCGGTGAAGAAGTGCTTGGTGGTCGGCTGTTTCAGGGGCGGTCTTCAGGCGGCGTGTACGGCGTTTTGATGGAGTATTGCGTTCTAGGCTCGCGGTGGTTTGAGGGCACCATGCGCGGCCTTCGATCTTTCTCCGTCTTCTATGCTTTTTCCGGCGGCTGACGAAGGTGAGCAATGGTGCTGAAGGTGGCGGCGGCTAGGGTTGCAAATTCTAGGGCTTCCTTTCTTTGGTTAGAGGCTTTAGGGTTTCAGAAGTTTGGGCCTGGCCTAGTGGGTTTTTTGGGTTTCTAATTTTTTTTCTCTTCTTAGAGAATAAAGGTTTCTTGGGCTTTTTAATTTTTTTTTGGGTCCAAGATAGTGTACCTTGGCTTCTAGCCAATGTAATATTTTTCATATCAATGAAATTTTACATTTTATCAAAAAAAAAAAATCTCTTCTATGCGGGTGTCTTTCTCGGATCTTGAGCCTAGTTATAATAAAATTATCTTTAAAATTTTCGTTAGTATGGCACTCTCCTTTAATACATGCAGAACACGTGGCACATCTCCTTCCGTACATCCATTCTCTATGACGCACTCCCGACTCAGTTTTCCATAGATGTCGGCGCCATCTCTTTGCAGATGGTCCGTCTTTAGTTATTAGGATTAGAATATATATTTTTATTAGGATTAGGATTTATTTATTAGAATCTTCTTAGAAGATATTCTTGTTAGATACTACTATTATATATATGCTTTCTATGTATTTTTTTTATTTAATTCAAAACAAATTATTTCATGGTAGCAGAGCCAAGATCTAAACCTAATGGGTTAGAATTCTTTTATTTCNCATCGAAGGAAGTTTCTTCTTCTCAAGAGAAAACTATTATTTTATCACCATCCTTCTTTCTCTTTCGTCTGTTTAACTTTTGCTTTCTTTGATTTATTAAAAGGAGTTTATTAATGTTTTGTCAGTTTGACTATTTTTTTGGTAAAATCTCTTATTATTTTCACGAAAAAAAAGAAAGAGTTGGACAATTCGATTTCTGTTTTTTTTTTCTTTTTTGAAAAAGAAAGTTGTTTTCTTTATTGAAACGTGTNAAAAAGAAAGTTGTTTTCTTTATTGAAACGTGTGATGCACATGAATCTTCATAGATTCGTTTCATAAAATTATTTGATTTTACAGTCACGATTTATATCACAGTTGCGATCTATGTTTCGAGTTTTATCATGGTGATGTGTTTCCACCGATATTAAT
>OVBE01002127.1:0-16577 GCA_900406425.1 Iberis pinnata | reverse complement strand
TGAAAAGTATTTCTTGAATTTATTTTATTTTTTGTGAATTTATTTTATTTTTTAAAAAGATTAAATTTATTTTTTCAAAAATAGCTTTTTAGCTTTTTCGAAGTTACTTTATATTTGAATTCTATTTTATTTTCTTAGAAATTTTTGTTAATATAATTATTTTAATTTAATAATTTATTTTATTTTTAATAGTTGTCGTTGCAACAATGAAGGGAACAACAATATGTCAGTATCGCTAGTGACATACAAATGAACAACACCTATATCTACTATAAAGATATAGTTCTCGCATGTAGTTATCCATAAAGATCTTCATATGCCCTCCATCTCGCGTCGGTTCTGCTCCCGCTACACATTGAGTCTGTGCTCCAAATTTTTTTTTGATGATCAAATAGTTTTGGGCCGAAACCCGTACATCTCCCTAGGGCGAGGTCCAAACCATATTATATAACTCTCCTTTGGAGATCAGACCTCTCCCACCGTGAATCGAACCCAGGAGCACAGCATCACCAACGACTTCACTTAAACCAACTGGGTCAACTCATCGTTGGTTCTCTGCTCCAATTTCTTCTTGAAATCTTCTTCTCGTTGCCTCATCATCTCTTTTTGTTGCTGCTCTATATCAATCATGGGTCTCGACGAAATACCAATCCCAGGAAAGAGTCTTGCATGTTTTCAGTATCGGAGTAGCGGTTCTTCTTGATCGTGGTGCTTTTAACTTTTTTGAAAAATGTTAAATATGAAATTAACATATAAAATAACAAAAAATATAAATTATAATACCTCGACGTAGGCTTGGTACTAGCCGAGGCATGAAAGCTTCTTCAGAGACCCCTAAGACACATGCATCTTCTTCATACATCTCTCGGTGTTCTTTACAAGTTTCTTCGCTATGAGGTCTTGGATCTCACCTTTGGACTTGTTCGTGTTAACCACACGAACAAGTTCAGCTGGAAAAGAACAAACTCAAGTTTTCCAAAACTATTTTGGAAATGATATTAGTTAACAAAAAATAAAACAAAATAAACCTAATTATTAAGTTAATTAAGTTTATAATTAACTTTACTTACCATTTTTTTCTTCGATGTTTCTTCCGCTCTTCGCACATGTGTTAGAGGTGGATGGCTCACTATGGCCTTTAGTAATCTTTCGGTTGTTGGAGTTCTTAGATGAAAGGGTTTTATTATCTTATTACTCCTAATATAGTATGAAGCCCTCGAAAAATTTCTCTCGACACTTCGAGTGTTGAATCCCAGTGGTGCGCCAACATTCCTTACAAGAGTGCATATACAGGCTGAACTATCTAGTCGCCTCCTTGTAGAACTCCTTCCGCGAAGTGATGGGCAAATTATAGGTGAACGATTGCTAAAAAATGAATAATTGGTACATGTGAATAAGTTATCATGTTGATTACATGATGAATATCTTATAAATTATTTAAATATAAAGTACCAAAAAATGTTGAAACCAATGTTTTTATCTACAATGATCAAGTAATTGTATTTGCCTATACATCATGCCCATGATACACTTGCTGATCCCGTTGTTGGAGAAAGGACACCAAGTCGTATGTCTAGTATCATGAATCGGATGAAGGACAATATGCCGTTCCCATTCTCCTAATGTGATGAACCCCTCCACAGTCATCAATTGTGGAGGATTAATGCCACTAAATGGAAGAGTAGTAGCAATAACAAAAAGAGCAGGAATAGAAGCACTTTGCAACCCTGCAGTAGAAGCGATCTCCAGTTGGACCATAACCATAACAGACCATAATCTTTTAAAAGTTATATAAGATATATTATTTGTGAGTATATAATCCATCCTTCACCGAGCTCACTCTCGGCTTGATTTACCTCTCCTACGGTCGTGTTTCCAAGCGGCTATTTACTATATCCACATGGGACGTCCTACCTATGAGGTCTGATCATCAACACAATCACTAATTGCCTTACCAACCTTCAGTATGGCCCTAGTTCACCTTATTACTCTTTCCGACAGTGTTGGCTTCATCTACATGGATGATGATCATCATTTCCTTTCGGTTTATTTTCGCTTTATCATATTCCCAACAAATATCTCTAAGTAATTGTCTTTCTCCTTTAGGTGGTGTTCAATGGTTTGTATTCTTTTTCCTGCTACAAGTTTGATCTCACAGATTTTTCTAGTAGTGGGTTTTAATGAGGCAAGATCTGAACACATCCCACACCTAAGGACGCCATTTTATCGATTTTGCTTTGCTACCTCTTACATTATTTCATTCTATTTGTACATATGACACTATTTTAGTTTGAATAATAAATTTAACATTTCATCAAAAAAAATTTTTAATAACCTATTAAATATTATTTAATTAATACTAATATTACTTAACTAATATACTAATTAATAACAAATAATTTTATAATAATATATAAATTTTACAAATGACAATTTTTTAAAAAAAATTGAACTAAAAACGCTTTTACTTTTTATAATACATTTTTGTTTTTAAAGAATTTTATTTCGTAAAACGTTTTATTTTTATGTTAAAAAATTTTATAATCTTAAAACCTAAATCTAACAATTCTTTGAAGTTAAATTTCTAAAAATCTAAAAACCAATGAATACTAACATTTCATCGATCAAAAATAACTAAATCCATCTAAACCTAATACTAAAAATAATCCTAAAGCCAAAATCTAACTATCTAATTCTAACGCTATCACTTACCTTAGATTGTACGGGTTGGTAGGGTCGTTACGATCCATGTGTCAACTAATTTTACGTTGAATCAAAAAACTATTAAGGGAAAATGAGGTTTTTTGTAGAAAATAAAGAGAAAAAGTGGAATATGCGTTTTTAATCGAATAAATCGACGGATATATCTATCGTTAATCTGTCGCTAACCACTAAAAATGTATAGCTCACCGTTTCTAAATATGTTTAGGATCGTTTTCACTCATTAATCATGGTTATCCTTTGGTTTTCCCTCTGTATATACCGATAGATTCCTGAAAAAAATGCATGGCATTTAACTCGTCGGATCACCTACGAATAATGTATGAAGACCGTCAATTATCCATTGTAACATGTTCTTGGTGTTCTTCATGTAAACAGACGGATTACCAATCGTTTTCATACATAATTCGTTGGGATTATTATAACATAATTTGATTTGGAGATTATGGCCTTCATAATTAATTGCGTAAACAACAATACTTGTTACAAATACTAAGAAATTATATGAAACATTAGATTTGAAATTTTGTAAAAGTTATCACATTAGAATGATATCTAATTCGCTAGTAACAAGTAATATAAGTTCACAATACTTGGTGAACGTTTAAGTTTTCAAAACTTTGTTGATTTGAAAAATAAACATTTACATCTCATTAATCCATTATTTTAAATAGCATGTTTAACAATTGTTTTTCAAATGATTTTTTTATTGATGTTTCGTGTTAATAGATTATGGTCTAAACATGACGGCATACAGATGGAATTGGTAGTCGATAATCCATTAATGTATCGACAAAAAAATCAATGTCGCATATTACCGAAGAGTATTGGGACGACCATTATTCATCATAATTTAACTTATGGATATACCGATGATCATAAATATTCCGACGGAATTTTAGTAAACGTTTTCTGTCAGTATTATGTCGGTAATAATTATGACCGAAGTTTTTCTATAAGGTGGAGTAGTTTTTAGATGGGTGCAGCAATATAAAATTTATCAGTAAACAAGAACATAATTTTGATTAAAAATAAATGGGTGCTCATGCACCTACACCCTTCTACATAGATTTATCTATGTCCATATGCGTATGAGACCTCTTCACTAGAAAAGTTATTACAACTAGAATCGATGAAGAAATCTTACGATTAATAACACAAACAGAAAAACTCTAACACAATAGAAATGTATGGTATAACTTCGTATTTCACACGCAATTTTATACCTTTGTTGTGGTTACAGTAGACCTCTATTGGTTAATTTGTAGGTTGCCTAGCTGTTTTTCCTTATTATTATCTTGCGACATTCAAAATTATATACTTAGCTTAACAACTATTGGTATTTAGCTCTTTAACAATCTCGAGATCAACATTGTTCTTTGATCTTATACTAAAATATTAATTTTCAATCCTTATATCTCTATTTTGAAAAAAATTAACCAAACCTCCTCCTCCTATTAGAAGCAAATAATATCAATTTCTACATTTTATTTTTAGAGAAAAGAACTCTTCCACTAATTTTTTCCTATGATACCTTTGTTGTGGTTATCAGTAGACCTCTATTGGTTAATTTGTAGGTTGCCTAGCTGTTTTTCCTTATTATTATCTTGCGACATTCAAAACTATATACTTAGCTTAACAGCTATTGGTATTTAGCTCTTTAACAATCTTGAGATCAACATCGTTCTTTGATCTTATACTAAGTTATTAATTTTCAATCCTTATATCTTTATTTTGAAAAAAATTAACCAAACCTCCTGCTTCTATTAGAAGCAAAAAATATCATTTTCTACCATTTTCTTTTTAGGGAAAAGAACCCTTCCACTAATTTTTTCCTATGATACCTTTGTTGTGTTTATCAGTAGACCTCTATTGGTTAATTTGTAGGTTGCCTAGCTGTTTTTCCTTATTATTATCTTGCGACATTCAAAACTATATACTTAGCTTAACAACTATTGGTGTTTAACTCTTTAACAATCTCGAGATCAACATTGTTCTTTGATTTTATACTAAGATATTAATTTTCAATCCTTATATCTCTATTTTGAAAAACATTAACCAAACCTCTTTTTCCTATTAGAAGCAAATAATATCATTTTCTACATTTTCTTTTTAGAGAAAAGAACCCTTCCACTAGTTCTTTCTTCATTTCTTGTCTTTTCAAGCCGAGAAATTTTGTTGTTGTTTGAACCAATTTGCTACTTTGTGCAGAGGTCCTTTTGAGATTGGAAGATGCACCAAAAATTATTTTTTGAGCTTCGTGGTTGTGGATTTTTTGAAAAATTCTCATGTCCACGTGACATTTCCCGTTGTTAGCAAAATAATTCGGTTCGAACTTCAAGTTTTCCACGAATCCTAAGTTGTTTATGTTATTCGAATATGTTACTATTAACTATGTAAGTTAATTTTGCAAAGCCTATAGATCTCTTTTTACCATTTTGTGTTTACATTATTTGTTTTGGTTTATGGACTTGCATTTTTAAATATGTCTGTATTTGATTATTTTTTGAGTATTTTGGCAAAACATATACTATTTCAAACTATATTGGTAACTGAGTGTTTATTTAAAAATAATTGTGAATTAAGTAGTTCTTTGGATACCAACTAAATTTATACCAAAAATACCGCTTTGATCTAATATATTATTTTGATAAAATTGTGAATTAATGTTTTCTGTTTTTTCCTCATATAATTGATTATGAAAATATACAATTTCCATAATTTCCTTTTATTTGATATGTACCTTTTTTAATAATGCTAAAAATTTAAATAGTATCAACATAAGCAAACATGATATTACTTGATTATGTCATCAAATTTGTAAGAAAGAGTATTTCAGCACGTTAAGAACTTAATGATTTTTTATTTGCAGATTTAGCGGAGTATTAAACACCTTCATTCAAATTTTATTACTGTAAGAATGAAATTTATTCACGTGAAGCAAATGTGTACATATATATTGTTCATGTGAATGGTAAGTTACATACGTGAACGTAATTGATTCAGATGAACCAAATATGTGTTTAAATATTGTTTATGTAAATGGTCAAATTTTATCTTTAAATGAAACTGATTCATGTAAGGAAAATCTGGGCTCAAAGATGTTACTATGAATGATAAATTGTATATGTGAATGAAACTCATTCACGTAAAGCAAATATGTGCTCGGAAATTGTCTATGTTAACAATATTGATGTATTTGTGAAACTAATGTATTTGAATATGTGAGTGAAATTTCTGCTTATTTAACATCTCAAGTAATAATGAAAAGTAAATGAAGTTATGAACTTCTTCTTACATCAAAACAAAATTTAAAACATAAAACCAAAGTTATGAATGACACCAGGTTACAACAACATATAAACTTCTACATAAATAGTCTCAAAGCATGAAAATTAAGATTGAATTGCCGATGGTCTTCCCCCTTCAAATGATTATGTTGTAGCTTCCAAGACCATTGTTGTCCCGCTTGCGTCCAATCTCGACAAACAATCTCCTTCTCAAGACCCATTGCATAATGTTCAAGCTTGGTCTACGGTTGTTCAAACTTGTTGTGGTTAATCTCTCTCACCTTCGAAGACTTCTCCTACACTCTCTAATCACTCAGTTGTGTTTCCCTCATCATGGTTATTTGTCTTTGCAAAAGACACGGTAGACAATCGATGAAAAGGAGGATGAACATATTTTTGATTTGGAGTCTCAACCAAGCAAATACGTTATTGTGGCTAGCCGTCATAGTACACAAACAAAGCAAAAAGTACTAGATCATGTATCTCAAAATCGAAAGTCTTCAAAGCAAGCTCCACCTAAAAAAAGCAAGCAATGTCTCCTTGCGGAGACAATTTTAAAAATATCTATTTTGTGCATCGAATACTCGAGGCTTCAACCAACCTCGGAAACACACAATTTCCGAGCATTGGATCAAGACTACTAAACCACAATTTGGGTGTCTATTGGAAACCCGAGTCCAGCCTACTAATTATTCTTGTACTTTTCAGGTTGCACTACCATGATGGAGTTCTATTAACAATTACGCTGCTCATCGGCTAGGTCGTATATGGGTTTGTTGGAAAGACAAATTTGTTGTTACATAACTACTCACTACGGCTCAGCTCATCAAAATCTTAGCCACTCTTGACTCGGATGAAATTGTGCTTATCTCATATGTTTATGCGTCAAACTTCCACGCCGATCATGTTCACTTATGGCGGGATCTTTGGGAGAGTAGACGAATTTATGGCAGCACACCCATCCCATGGCTCATCATTGGCGATTTTAACAAATTTTATCCACATCCGAGCATTCTACTATCCACCATAACTCATAGCTAACGAGAATGTTTTAATATTAGGACTTTGTTCACAACTCTGACCTTGATAATTTCCCATATTTTGGACCACATTTCACCTAGTGGAATTATCGCGAAGCTAATCCAATCGGAAAAAAAACTTGATAGAATTTTGTTAAATGATACTTGGATCCCATCCTTCCCTCGGGATTATCCAGCTTTCGAAGCCAATAGAGTTTCAGATCATGCTCGTTGCATTATTCATCTCTCTACTGCGTTTTCTCATTCTTGCAAGCCATTTAAATTCAATAATTTCATTACTGATCATCCATTTTGTTTTTTTCAGATTATTACCGATAAATGAATAGTTACATAACCTCTCTACCATTCCAGAGTTGCTACTTGCTTGCTACACCTTAAACTTAAGTTTTTGAAGCAAACCATATGCCAGCGCAATGGGTCCGCATTTGGTGACATTTCAAACCGAACTTGTGCTGCTTACGCACACCTCTGCTCTTCTCACCAACAAGCTCTATCCAGTCCATCTAGTCGCACGTTCACCTTAGTAGGTACAACTGCTACTCGATGGAATCTTTTAGCAAGTTCTGAAGAGCGTTTGTATCAGCAGAAATCTTGTATTGCATGCTTTGTTATGGGGATCATAATACAAGTTTTTTCCCAGATTGCTAGTTCCAGGGTTTTGAGAATCATTATTCTTCGTCTTACTCTTTCCATTGGTGTCGTCACTACTGATCCTACTATCATCAAAGATGTTGCTTTACTTCAATTCAAGACTTTTCTATAGGCTATTGATGATATTTTTCCTTTACCTCTTTACCTCCTGCCTAAGCTTCTTTCTTACCGCTAGTCGACAATGCCTATGCGCTACTAATGGGACTAATCTTGGCCGCCGAGATCCATGATACTCTCTTTGCAGTGCCTTCTAACAAGGCGCATGGTCCTGATGGTTACACTACTAAATCTTTTAAAGCATCATGGTCGGTGATTGGGAACGATTTCACCACAGCTGTCTATTCTTTTTCTATCTATGGCTTTCTCCCTTGTGGAGTTAATGCAACTTTAGTGTCTCACATCCCCAAATGTGACGATCCACAAATGATGAAAGACTATCAGCCTATCTCATTGTAATACCCCTCATCTAGACCTAAGATCTAGCCAAGAAAAATCAGAGAAAGTGGCCAAATTTTAGTGGAAAGGACCATGGCCGAGAAGGACGTAAAAGGCCAAAAATAAGTCAGGATGGCCGAGCTAGGATAAAATAGCCAACGTAAATATCCTTTGAGTAATTCCATATCTAAATATATAATTATAAAAACAATAAATACGATTGGACAAGCCAAAGGAAAATTTGGTCGAGAAAGTTGAAATTGCCGAAAACTACATTTTCTGTAAATAAGGACTTAGGCCATGTTATGGGAGAACTTCTAGTAGAGTGATTAAGTGAGGAATAATTTTGGAAGTATTTACTATAAAATAATTTTCCAAAGGATTAGAATAGAAAATTTGCCAATAAAAAGCCAACACCATATACTTGCACAAAGACCGTCCGAAATGGCTCGGTTCGGTAACTTGAATTTTTCTATAAAGCTAAGGATGAGTGAGCGACCAACCTAAGCCTTTATATGAATCTTAGAATGAAAAAAGGATCTAAAAATATGTAGGAATGAAGGATTGACACCTCCTACTTAGAATACCAATGAATCAGAATTTTACACTTTGCTACTTGAGATCTTTTGGATTTGATTGGATCAAATGTCTAACTTTCAAGCTAGCCACGACTTTGGGAAAAAAGGTTGATAAAGAGTTAGTCATATCATTTTTTCTACCAAAGAACACACCTTCAACCAGTTCTTACACCTCAAGCTCTTAGAACATCCTAGAACCACCTAGATGTCATTTTCCTACAAAGCTGTTTTGGAGCAAGATTTCTGCCCAGACCAAGTGGCGATATCCTAGGTGTTTTTTGTCATACAATACACCTCATGATGGAGGTGGCAATAACTCAGGTCTTTCCCAAGCAGCCTTTGCACCTCATAGATACATGTTGGCCTTTACAGCCATATTTGAGTCCAATGCGCTAAGTGTCATGACAAAGGAGTGTCTTGTTGTCTCAATCACGCCACTCAGCCAATTATTAAACATCTCCTACTTGGCTAACTCCCTATATAACGGAAGGGTCGAGCTCACTTTCTTTCCACACCAACAATCTCATAAAAATTCTCACTTAAAGCTAAACTAGTCCGCAAGTGTTCGTAAGGCTTAGTTTTCGGGAACCAAGTCAGCCAAGTCACTGTAAGTTCGGCCATGTAAAGTAGCAAATGATTAGGTTAATTTTAATTTATGCATTTAATAAATATCCCATATAGGTTTAAGTTTCAGACTTAGCCATTTTTCGCTTACCATTATAATGCTTGATTTTTGGTAGAACTAGACCTATATGGTTATTAGGCTGGTCTAGTTAGGTGATTATTATGCCGTTATAATGCCCATGTTTTGGTATAGAATCTTGGCCAAGTAAATTATAAGGTTTTGTAAGACTTTAATCGAGTATAAAATAAAACATTGTTTTATATTTGTAATTAGTCCCAAAATGATTATGGCATAGTCTGATCATCGTAACACTTTATTACTACAAGAGTTTGCAAGCCTAAACCTGTAATTTAGTGGGATGAGTTGTTGGACAGGTTTATTGTAGTTATTAGAGGTGTTTTGATAACCTCAATCGATTACTCTCCAGCTACATCAAGTAACATTCTCGGCCATTCAACTCCTAGTCTGGTTAGGGGTGTTAGAAGAGTGGCATCAAAGTATGGTTCTCGATGCTCATTGGGACTAACATTTTCAAATGTTTTATCGAGTAAAAATGGTCCAAAAGGAAATTAGGATAAAATGGTGCGTGCAATGCTAATTTAGATAGGATGGGTAAGACTTATCTTATGCATCCCATACATATATCAAGACCTAGAGAAAAAATGGTCGGCTGGGTGGGTTGCCATCTGGATCAGATCATCAAAATTATTGGATAGCGGATGACAGACCTCTTGAGGATGGAAGGTTAGAGACAAGAATAAACGGGGATTCTCCAATCTGAGGGGAGGGTATAGGGGGGAAAGGTAACCCCNGGTGTTACAGGTAGACCACATGTGAACAAAATCCTCCAAATGGCAACGAGGAATAAAATCAACAAGAAGAGGCCTTTCAAGAACAAGTAAATATACCGATACGACTGCAAGGACTAGAGGTGGTAGGAGGAGATCCAATGATGGGTTGATTATACCACATGTTGGATCAAATGAAGCAGCTGCAACAATTAGTAATCAACAACAATAAAGGAACTGCCTCACCCACTGAGTTCCTTAAGATGGTAATGATGATGAAGAATATGGGGCCAGAGAAGTTTCCTGGAGGGATAGATCCATATGAAGCTGATGCTTGGCTTCAAAACATGAAAACAAACTTTGTCATCACTTGGCTTATAAACTGGATATCGCTATCCACTATATAGAGAAGGATTCTCTATGTTGGTGGGAAACCGTGGAAGGGAAGTATGACGTGATTCTCACCTAGGTGGATTTCCGTCAAGAGTTTGAAAAGAAGTATTCTCCTCATGAAGAAAGGGAACGACTGGAAGTCAAGTTTTTGGAATTACAACAAGGAAGGAAGAATGTTTGTGAATACAAACCAGACTTCACACAACTTTGAAGGTATTCTAGATTAGGATAAGACGATGAACCCGCCATGGTCAAAAAAACTTCTTACAGGACTACGAGCAGGACTTCGGAATCGAGTACAACTTGTCAATTTCCCAGACTGTAACACTTTAGTTCAGAATTGTGTCAACATAGAAGAGGGACTTGTCACTGAAAAGGAAGAAGCACGAGCCGAGTCTAGGGTAGAAGTGAACATACCTCCAAGACCCAAGCATATACTAATACAAGGACCACCTAATAACCGTTGAGAAAGTCAAGGAAATCAAGGAAGGTTTCCATATTCCCAAATGGTTTGTGGTTTATAAAACCGAGTAAGACACCTATCAAGGATGCAAGGCTCGACCCCCAGGACCATACACCAAAATTACTTGCTACGAGTGTGGAGGGAATGGGTATGTTGCAAAGATAAGCCCGAACAAAGCTCCTATAGAACGAAGACCATGTATGGCACCCAACCACTCACGACTGAACCGTCCAGTGAATGGAACTAATCCTATGAGACAAGCGACTCAAGCCATGGTTTACGCTTCCCATCACAGGTAAGTATGAGTTATAACTTTTTATGTGTAGATTGTGTGATAGTGTGATTGGTTATTTGCTTAAATTATTGTTTTTATTCTATTTTAGTCGCTAAGAACCGATATAGTGAATCTTATCATTGATACCTAGGTGGATTAGAATATAGGGGAATCATATAAATTTTTGGAGAATTGACATAGGAGCTATGAACCACAAATAAGACGAACCCTAGAAATTATTAGCCTTAGGTACTTACCCAAAAGATGAGGTGTAAACGGAGATGGGAAAAGTTTAAATAAAATAACATAAAGGATAAAGAAATAAGCTAGTTGTGTAATGAGCCAAAATGGAATGTCCAGTTTGAGTACAACTGCAGGGCAAAGCAAAATGGCAAAAGGAAGGTTTACAACACTAATGCAATGACCAAGTCATTCATAGGTTGCAAAAAAATAATGGAAGTATCTCGAAGAATCGTGTCATAATAACCAAAATAAATGGTTATGATGGTAGTGTCACATGGAGGCCTAAGACTCATAGATAAAAACTAGAGATAGAGAAAAAGACGAAATGATGTTATGGAAAAAAGTATGTTTTTGCAAAGGTTTCAAGTGTACTTGATTTTTAAAAGATCTATAAACGGAAGTCAAAGACAGACTAACCCGTAGGATTATAAGTAGAAATAAAATGGAAGACTTAACCAAGGTGGAGTCCATACCAAATGAGGAATCATATTCAGAGCTATGGACGAATGTTAACAACAAAGAAGACTCCATATAAGAACCTTGAGAATTCGAGGAAGAATTATTTTGAGGGGGGGGGGNGGGGGGGGGGGGGGGCGGGGGGTGGGAGAAAGTAATACCCCTAATCTAGGTCGAAGATCTAGCCAACAAAAAATAAGAGAAATTGGCCAAAGCTTAGTGGAAAAGACCATGGGCGTGAAGGACGTATAAAGCCAAAAATAAGTCAAGATGGCTGAGTTAGGATAAAATAGCCAAATGCAGGATACTTTGAGTAATTCCCTATCTAAATATCTTATTATCAAAAAGAAAAATAAGTTTGGCCAAGGCAAAGGAAAATTTGGCCGATAAAGTTAAAATTGCCGAAAACTACATTTTCGATAAATAAGGATTTAGGCCATGTTATGGAAAAACTTCTAATAGAGTGATTAAGTGAGGGATAATTTTTGAAGTATTGAATATAAGAGAATTTTCCAAAGGATTAGAATAGAAAATTGTCCAATGAAAAGCCAACACCACCTACTTGCACAAAGACCGTCCGGAATGGCTCGGTTCGGTAATTTAAAATTTACCGTAAAGATAAGAATGAGTGAGATACCAACCTGAGCCTTTCTATGAATCTTGAAAGGACCCAAAGGATATAAAAATATGTGTGAATTAAGGATTGACACCTCCTACTCAGAAGACCAACGAATCAGAATTTTACACTTAACTACTTGCGATCTTTTGGACTTGATTGAGCCAAATGTTTAACTTTCAAGATAGCCACGAATTTGGGACAGATCAAGGTTGATAAAGATTTAGTCACATCCTTTTTACGACCAAATAACACACTTTCAACCAGCCCTTACACCTCAAACTCTTAAAACATCCTAGAACCACCTAGATGTTATTTTTCTACAAGACTGTTTTGGAGCAAACCTTCTGTCCAAACCAAGTGGCAACCTCCTCGGTTTTTTTTTTGGCATAAAATACACCTCACGATGGAGGTTGAAACAGCTCGGGTCGTCTCCAATCATCCCTTACACCTCATGGGCTCATGGTGGCCTTTAAAGCCATCTTTGTGTCCAATGTACTAAGTGTCAAGCCAAGGGAGTGTCTTGGTGTCTCAACCAAGCCACTCAGCCCCTTATTAGAAACATCCTTCTTGGTTAACTCCCTATATAAGGGAAGAAGCGAGCTTACTTTCATTTCACACCAAAAATCTCTCAAAATTCTCACTTAAAGCTAAACTAGTCCGCAAGTGTTTGTAAGGCTTAGCTTTCGAGAACCAAGTCAGCCCAGTCACTGTAAGTTCGGCCATGTGAAGTAGCATATGGCTAGATTAATTTTTAATTTATGATTTTAGTAAATATCCTATAGAGGTCTAGGTTTCGGACTTAGCCATTTTTCGTTTACCATTATAATGCCGATTTTCGGTAGAACTATACTTACATGGTTATTAGGCTGGTCTAATTAGGTGATTATTATGCCTTTATAATTCCCAATTTTCGGAATAATTATACTTACATGGTTAATATGTTGGATTGATTAGTTGATTATTAAATCGATACAATGCCCGATTTTTGCTAGACTATTTGGCCGTCATAACACATGATTATTTACTTGATTTATTTCTTGATTTTATTAATATTTGATTGAATTAGATGTGCTAGGGATGTACGTTAGGTATTACGATAATTATTGACTATACATATGTTAGTACGACATGTTAGGTATGTTGTTGAGTAATGATTACGCATGATTGTCTTAGTAGTGTTATTACATATTAGAAATGATAATGCAAGGTAGGCATTTGTGTTGATTATTTGTTATACTCATGTTGTTGAGTATGAATGTGATTATGTAAATAACATGTTATATATAAAATGAGGACGGGTGTAAGAGTGTTATGTACTCAGGGTTCGGTTAGTCGGTATGGTATGTTATGTACTCATAGCCGGACCGAATGACATAAGCTAGCTACTTGCCATGATCCGGTTTGTGGATTGTAGTGTGTCTACTTCCATAACTGATGGCGGCGGTTGATGTTTGATCTCCATTTTCTCGGGATGGCTAGCTACCATTTGAGACCTGCATAACGATGCATTTATTGGCGCCGTGAGTGGGACGGTTGGGGCCTGATAGGGTTGTACTTGCTCTGGCCTGTGTGGTGGAGATGTGGCTGGGTACATCATCTTGGGTGAGATTATAATCAAGATAATGCCGGATTACAAGTGATAACCTTAAAATGTAAATTATATAAAGACAACCCCTGGTGATGGGAGAAGGGACACACATGAAGGGTAGCAGTGCCGTGATAGGTGTATCGGACACGGTGGTGGATTGTGGTTACTTGGTGGTGGTGGTGTTGGTTGTGGTAGTGATTGTGATGCGGAAAGGGTGGTGATATCACATTTATTATGTTTGCATGCATTTGATTATTGCATTTGATTGCTGTGTGCTGATTGTTATTTTGGGTTCGAGTTGGGTGTATTATGATTATATATTGATGTTTAGAGACCCCGTTCTTACTAAGTAATCTTAAATTATTCATAATGCTACTTTTTGTTATAGGTAACCAATAGAAGGAAACACCTTAGAGGGGAGCTTGGACGCTAGGTGCTTGTGTAGGTTTGTTTGCCATTTTGTAAAATTCTGTTTGTAAACCTTTTGGAATATAGAATCTTGGCCAAGTACATTATAAGGTTTTGTAAGACTTTAATTGAGTATCAAATAAAATGTTGTTTTATATTTGTAATTAGTTCCAAAATGATTATGGCCTAGTCTGGCCGTCCTAACACTTTATTACGGCAAGCATGGGAGGAAGTATCATTTTAAAGGTGGGGTCAGCTGACACCATGTAATTATAAAAATATCAGGTTTTAGTCATTAATATTTAATATATTAGTAATAAAAAGAATTAAAATATAATATTATTAATTCTATGTTGAGTAATGTTTTCTTTGACACAATTAAAATTATTTTTTTATTTAGTTTGTGTTATATTAGAAATAATTTTTTCATTAAATCTAATTAGAGGAAAATATTAATAAATTAATCAATAATTTTTTGTGTTAACGAAAGGTTTGCTAATCTAAAAGATCTTGTAGATTTAGTATGCATGACAGTTAAAACCAATCCTTTCATTTGTAAGATTTTGTAATCGATTTTAAATTTGTATGTTGCGACTCTTACAGTTGAAAAATATTTTTTTACGAATGAAGATTGTGAAGACCGTACTACAGAATCGTATCAGTGATTAATTTCTTAATGATTGTCTCATTTGCTATATCAGAAAAAATAATATTCAAAGACGTAATAACTTTCAAGCTATGAGTGCACGTAAAATTCATTTACGAATGCATTGCTTTTTCTATATAAATAAACTATTTTTCAATCTATTTATTTGCCTCCAGTCAAGTAAATTCCTAGATCCGCCAGTGACGACAAGGGTTGGCAAACCTAAAGCTATAATTTAGTGGGATGATTTGGTGGACATGTTGATTGTAGTTATTAGAGGTATTCTGATAACCTCAGTCAACTAGTCCCCAGCTACATTAAGTAACATTCTCTGCCGTTTAACTTCTAGTTCGGTTAGGGATGTTACACTCATGCTGCAACATTTTATACATGTGATATCTAAGATTCTGGCTAACCGTTCGAAAATTTGGCTACCATACTTCATTGAACCCAACCAAAATGTCTTTGTCAAAGATAGTCTACTGCTGGAAGTTTTTTTGTTTGTTTTTTGGTCATGGATTGTAAATTAGATTTAGTACTTTAGTTTAGATATTAAATCGTCTTGTGGTTTCTAAAAATGTTAGGAAAGCAACTGATTTTGCTAACTCCGTTGAGGTGTATGATATGTTAAACTCTAAATATGAGACTTATTCTAACTCATTTCTATAAGTAGTGCGTGGACTTTTTCATGGCTTTTATGGTCCTCCATAGTGGGTTGTTGATACTCCTATTGGACTATACTTTTCTAATCGTGTATATATATATATAAAAGTTGTTTTGAAGTTTGAACTATTAAACTATAATATAGATGATTTCTAGAAACTTTCAAATTATCTTGCCACTTCTTCTTTTAACTCTTTTGTCTTCCTCATATCTCCAATACCATAAATCGAAGCTTTAGGTAAACGCACAAACCTAAGAACACCACTCGAATTTCGTAAGTATTAGGGCGAGTCCTTTTGGTTTCTGTTTGATTACTTGGAGTTTTAGAGATGTGGTTCTTTCATAAAATGTTTGCTTATATATTGTCGCTAAAATTAAATTTGCGGATTGAAGCATGCATAGATCTTTGAACCCCTGTATATAAGATCATCACTTTTCTCATTTTGCATATAAGACAGCTCTGTGTGATCTGCAAGTGTGACACCGCTTTTTTCGGTAAGTTTACTGCTTTTTTTCCTTCCTTCTGAATCTCATTAAGTCATTATAAACCCTGTCCCACTTATCGGACATTGCAACTTTTGTTAAAAAAAATATATATATCAAAGTTAGCTAAAACTTTTTCTGGTGTTGATATGTAGTTAAAAAGATACGTGCCATTGTATTAATATTATATATATATATATATATATATTATAT
>OVBE01002126.1:0-32186 GCA_900406425.1 Iberis pinnata | reverse complement strand
GTTAAATTTATTAATCAAACTATAAGAGGTTCATATTTACAATGAAAAGAAAAAGATCAGAAGAAAATCTTAGAAGAGAAAGTCCTTAGGTGTGGAGTGTGTGCCAATGGTGCCTCATTAGAACCTGATACTAGAAAACCTTGTGGGATAAAATTAGTATCAGGAAAAAGAGTACAAACCATTGTACACCACCTAGAAGACCCTAAAATAAATGAGAAGTTGCAAGCTGGTACGAAGTAAGAGATGTGTAGATGTCGCGGGATCATTGGGGGGAGTTCCGGGTAGACTCGTGGTGAGCAGCAAGCCATCGAGGTAGAAGAGCATGTAGCAGAGTTGCTGGGCAATAGTGGTGGCTGCGTAAATGGTCCGTGATTACATTAGTGACCAAACGCAAGGGATGGGAAGAACCTTGGGCGGATGTGCCATGCCGTCTGTTGTTCCTTTCGCGCCAGAGATAGTATATGGTGACTTGGAAACTAAGGCAAAGGAGAATATGATCAATGCGGGATTGAGCTGGGTGCCTAATGCTTAGTAGTGTGTGATGCCAGCATGGAGACAGCCTCGTTGAAAGAAGCTGGCTGGTGAGAGTTGACCACACCGTAAACTTGTATGGGCAAGCGAATAATAGATGGTCACGGGACTCGTTGGGCCCTCCACATAATAGACAGGGCTGATGAATGCCCCAATTGTGCGTACGACTACCGGTCTGCAACCTGTCAATAACCAAAAGCCCAGCAATGAAAGCAGATCAAGGGATGGCTTGGGAAAACCATATGGAATGAGACCATTGTAGGCGTGGTAAGAGACACTTAGCTGCCGCCATGTGTGAGCCAAGGAGAAGGCAGGTTTATAAATGTTGTCACCATGCTTCCAAAGGAGAACGTCTGGGCCCGCAGCAACAGTTGGCGGTGAGATGGTGGTAGAGATGACACAATTTATTATCCCATAGGACATCGAAGGCGCCAAGTCCGCATTAATGCGGCGTCTACTACAGTGGCATGACAAGGGATGTCGAATTCCCTAGTACCCCGAGCACCTACAAGAGAAAAAAGACGGCCCAAAGAAGTCCAATCCTCAAACCAGAAAGAAATATGGTTACCGTCGCGAGCTGCGCTCGGAAGAATTGACTGGCAATAGTGCGACACTTAAAGAGCTTCCGCCAAATCCATGAGCTGTTCGTCGTTTCGCTTGTATCCCAAAATGTTGTGTTACGGATGAGATGGTGTTTCACCCAATCCGCCCATGCTGATGGCAAACCAGATAGAAGATGCCATATAATCGAGAGAGAGAGAAAACCAGGGAAGTGTCCTCGAACTTACGAAGACCGAGACCACCAGCCTCTTTTGGCGTACACACTTCATCCCAAGCTAGCTTCAACATATGTGATCTTGTTGGGGATTCCGAACATAGGAAATTTCTGCAAAGGCTGTTGATGTCCTGAATGCATGATTTGGGTAAGCGGAATGTGGATTGCCAGAATTGACGGTACTTTTGATCACCGATTTGATAAGCTGCAAGCGTCTAGCAAAAGATAAGAATTTATTTGCCCAGGTTGTCATCTTCTCGCGCAGACGGTCAATTAGTGGAGCATAGTCAAACAGAAGAAGCCGCTTAGTTGTTAGAGGGAGACCGAGGAAACGAACCGGCAAGGATTCATGCTTGAAGCCGTGAGCTGCAATAAAAGTAAGCAAGAGAGGAGAGGGGTTAATAGTAGTAAAAATGGAGGATTTGACAATGTTGACACAAAGACCCGAAGCTTTGCCGAAGGTGTCCATGACACCAAGAACACCCAGTAACGATGATGGAGCCCCATCCGTGAAGACAAGGAGATCATCTGCGAAGCAACGGTGGGTGAGCTCCGTTGCTTGACATCTTGGATGTTTTCCAATTTGACCGGTATGCGCAGCTGCATCTAAAATTTTGGAGAGGACATTAGAAACGATGACATAGAGATACGGAGAAAGAGCACAACCTTGGCGAATGCCCCTAGAGGTAGGGAAAAATCCAGCTGGTTCTCCATTGACAGAAACCGAGAAAGTCACTATGGAAATGAATAAACAGATCCAGTGAATGAAACATTCTGGTAAGCACATAGCCTGCAAAACCGAAACAATGAAATCCCATTCAATAGTGTCAAAAGCCTTAAAGATACCAAGATTTAAAGTACAACGAGGAGAGATGGAGTGGCGGTGATAGTCCTTGACTAGCTCAGTAGCTAACATGACATTCTCCATCAATAATTGACCCTTGATAAATGCACTTTGGTTCGGCTCAATGGCTTTGGGAAGGAGTGTCTTGAGACGGTTAGCAAGAATCTTGGATATGACTTTGTACAACACATTACAACATGAGATAGGGTGGTAATCTCGAATCGTGGTAGGGCTGTCCATTTTCGGAATCAAAGAGAGGAGGGTAGCATTAACACCACAAGGTAGGAATCCGTAGAGAAGAATGACTGAACCGTAGTGATGAATTCCTTGCCAACAACCGACCAAGCTGAGGTAAAGAACTCGGTTGTGTAACCGTCGTGAGCAGGGGATTTGTTGGTGGGCATATCAAAGAGAACACTCTTGATTTCCGCTTTAAGGACTGGTTGACAAAAAAACGAAGCAGTCTCGGTGGAGAATCGATATGAGATCAGATCGGACAGGGTTTATTGCGGAATGGGTTGTAAATCCAGTTGGTGCTGTAAGAAGGTCCGGAAATGATGAGCTACCACATCCTTAATACCTGCTAAATCTGTAATAATATCACCAGAATCAATTGTTAGTTGCTTAATACTATTACGAGAGGTACGAGAAACGACTACTCTATGGAAAAACTGAGAGTTATTATCCCCATGCTGAAGCCAATGAATGCGAGAGCGCTGCTTGAAGAAGATTTCTTCGGCACAGGCCAGGTGCGCCAAATTGCGAAAGGCATTATGTTCAGCCATTAGTGTCAGCTGAGTAGGCGTTTGGAGAGCCATCTCCTTGCAGCGACATACTTCCTCGTAAGCAGCTTTGACTCGGTTCAGGAGATCACTATAGACCATTTTGTTAATATGATGCATTAGCGGCTTAAGGGACTTAAGCTTGTGGTGAAAGAGGCGTGTGGCTAGACGAGAGTGATGGATAGGGATGGAGGCTTGCCAATGATTTCTTACTTCCTATAAAAAAGAAGGATGATAAATGATATGATTATTAAACTTAAATGGTTTACGAGAGCAAAAGAGTGGGGTGGATAAGTGAACAATTCTACGAGTATGGTCAGAGACTCCATTGGCTTCAAAAGTGGCGTAAGAGCTAGGAAATGTGCAAGACCAAGCTGCATTGATAAGCACACGATCAATCTTCTTCCCAATCGGATCAGATTCTCAGTTATTAGTCCAAGTAAACCGAGGTCTGACATAAGCAAGGTCGGTGAGATCGCATTGGTTTACAAAGTCCTGAAACTGAAGCATGCCCATTTGACGAGAATTACTAGTGGGACGGGAGTTGTCAGAGTGCGATAAAATCTCATTGAAATCCCTGAACAAGAGCCATGGAAAGGAAGTGGCACCACATATACGTCGACTTTCGTAGAGATCCCTCCAGAGTTGGATACGATCAGCCTGAAAGTTCGATGCATACACACAAGAAATAAGGACAATGTGACCAGATTCAAGAGTAAAAATAGAAATAATTAATTGGGGAGTAATAAGGATTGGCATGAAAACAACGCCATCACGCCAACAAACCTAGATACGCCCGAGGCGGTGATAACCGTAATTGTGTATAGGAAACCAACCCGGAAGAGCAGCCTGCAAAGTACGAGGGAAATTGTGAGTAAGTACACAAGTTTCTAGTAAACAACCAAATTGAGGCTTGGTTGCAGTCATCCATTGGTGAACAGTTTGGTGCTTGAGGGATTGATTAAAACCCCTCGTGTTCCAAGCAAAAAATGACATGACATTTAGTGTCTCCAAGTGGAGACGTTAGATTTTTGTGCTTGAGGAAGGGTCTTCACGACCTTCTTAGACCCGCCTTGTAGACGAGCATCCTGTTTCGGCTTGGCTCGCGTGCTATAGCGAGACTCGATCTTGGTGCCTGGAAGGGGATTTGAGTCAGAGTAAGATATCTGGCCCTCCTCTTGCTCATCTTCCTCATCACAATTTTCCAATACAAAGAAACGTGATGGCGGGAATTTGGTAGTCTCGACAGGTGGTGCAGTCTCTTTAGAAGGAGATTGTGAGCTACGACGTGTGATTACGGGCCAGCCCGTAGCGGAATCATCATCCTTTGGAGGTGCATGAGTTATTGGATTGGTCGGAAAGACAGTGTTTGTCGGAATGACCATGGAGTCTTGACCGACAACTTCAAGAGACGGATCCATTAAAGAGACAACACCTGTTAAAGCAGCCTGATGAGATTGGGAACCGGTAGCCGAGATAGTTTTGTGAACATTCGCAGCTGCCGAGCTGGATGTGTTGAGAGTAGTTGCATCCGAAGCTTCCTTGCAAAGGACATCTGCAACAGGAGAAGGAGTCACATTAGTAATATCGGGAATTATTGAAGAAATCGAATCAACTAAATTGAGAGTTGAAGTGGGAGGAACAATAGTGCCTGTATGATTTAATTGGTCATGTGATGAAGGGTTGTTGGAGGGAGACTGTGAGGCAGGACTAAAGGTCTGTTGGGGTTGAATTGGAACGTCAGTAGCTTGGTCTAGAAGAGAAGAAGCTAGTACACGATCAGGTTGGGAAGAGTTGGTAATTGAACTCTATTTTTTCTGAAAATCGGTTGCTTTGTGGCCCCAAAGAGAACATGTGGTGCACTTATGAGCAAGCCACATATATGTGATTTTGAATGGTTTAGTAAGACATGCGAGCTCAATGGTGTTTAGCAGAGGTGCATCAAGGTTTAAGACAATCAACAACCGAGCTACAACAAGCCGCAAGCATTTTTCTGTTCATGGATGAAGATTTTTGCGTCACCTACAATATCACCCAAAAATTTCAGTCCTTCACGAGAAAAAAGATAATTCGGAACGTCATGAAAATCGACCCATAAGGGCATAGAAGTAAGGTCCGACTTTGCATCAGCTTGAGACGGGAACCATTCTTGTACAAGAAGGAGCACATCCGCGATATGCCAATAATTTTTGCGGAAAATTTTGGTTCGAATATCCGATGAGTCAACTCGGAACTGCACTATGTCGGAATTGAGGAGTTGAACATCAACTTTCAGTTTCTTGCAATCCCGGTTCCATATTCCGTTGCGTGAATTTTCTCAATATGGGGTGCTTCTCCAATGAAGAAACCTACAAGGAAATTAGACCAAAGATGATTAGATAGAGTACGTAAGGCATCAGGCATTGTCACCGATGCAACTCCGTTGGTACGAGTGACAGTAAGAGAAGCAAGGTTCGGATTGAATCTCAATTCCAATGAGTCGACGAGATGGCTCCATGAAGATGCCGGTGGAACAGTGTCCTTGGTTCCGTTTGGATGGGAAAAAGAAAGCTGAACTTGTCAAACAAATTCATGAGAAGGCTCGGAATAATATTGAGAACAAAACCAGACTTTATGCCAAACAAGCCAACAAAGGAAGAAAGGAGATGATTTTTGATGAAGGAGACTTAGTTTGGATACACCTAAGGAACGGCAGATTGCCTAATGAAATAAAATCCAAACTCATGCCTAGATTATATGGTCCATTCAAAGTCATCAAGAAGATCAACAACAATGCTTATCAATTGGATCTCCATGGTAAGTATAATGTAAGTTCAAGCGTTAATGTTACTAATTTGGTTCCTTATTTTGTAGAAGAAACTGATTTGAGGTCAAATTCTTTTCAAAGAGGGAGGGGATGATATGATCTTGGCCAACAATGGAACTAAGGAGAGGAATCAGCTTGAACCAGAGGTAAATGAAGTTGAAGAAAGCATAAAGGAGCAGCTTGAACTTGAGGAAACAATAGATAAAGAGTTCAGTGTTCCAATCAGTCTAATGACTAGATCAAGATAAGCTAAATTCCAACAAGCTCTACAACAACTCCTTTACACTATTCAAGGCAATCTAGTGTATGTTAATCCAACCACATTGGTTGTGATACAAGCTACCTAGATAATCATCAAGAGAGGTGTTGTGACTTGCACTCTTTTCCTTGGTTTGGTTTTGTCCCATTGGGTTTTCCAAACAAGGTTTTTAATGAGGCTTGTTCACAACACTTATACAAGAGCCTTTTGATGATACTTAGGCCCATTTCTACCTTATTTTCGTTTTTAAAGTCAGACATCATTTAAACTTGCATGGGAGCATTTTGTATTAATTTTTTGTGTATTTCCAAGAAGTTGTGCATGTACAACCTTCTTTCTTTATATTTGGGTCGAAATTATCAATAAAAAGCATCAAACTCTTTTCTAAAAACTTAAGAATTCTCTCTTGAATCTTGTTTGATCATTTTGGTCATGTTCATGTTCAGAATCTGATTCTACATAACAAGCCAAATCCAAATAGTCTAGGAGTCATTCCGCAGTTCTTAGAAGTATCATTCACCCCCATTTTAGTTTCATTAACAATCATAACTATTGGGGAAGCATTCAGGGACTTGATCCTCGCATCTAGGATCACATCAGGTCTACCCACCAAATTCAAAGTTACCAGAGCTATTTTGAAAGAACAAAAGCCTAGAAGAAGAAGTAGAACCAGCGGACATTATTTGGACGAGCTGGACCTACTCATAAAAGTAAACCATGCACATACTCTAGCCAACTATGCGCATGACACCCGAAAATCATCGAGAAACTTCAGACATCAAGATACTCGACCAGAATCAATGGTATAACAACCAAATCAAATCTACTTAAGCCTTTTAAAAGTGGGAAGATTCTTGAAGAGAATTTATAGGCTCGGAATAAGTTTGGGACGAGCATCCCACTCTTGGAATGAAGGCTGATCACATCACATGATCAAGATGAAATTAAAGGCTCTTGAAGCCAGAGTCAGTCTCAAGAAATAAAGATAATAAGGAAGAGCGAAGTTCAAATCAACAAAGGATTTGGCCAAATTAAAGATCCCCTAACCATAAGTCTATACTCTTTTTCCCTTAGTGAAAATTTTATCCCATGAGGTTTAATTCACTAAGGTTTTTAATGAGGTAGAACTTTATGGTTCCAATTGAGACCCTTTCATTAAGGTCAAGATTGAGGGGGAGTATTAAAATTGGAACTACCAAATACATTCAAGATGTGGAATTCGCTACCCATGAAACCTTGTACTCTTTTTCCTTTAGGGAATTTTATCCCAAGAGTTTTTCTCTCTAAAGGTTTCAATGAGGCTTGGATTTCACGGATTCAAGTTTAACCATTCACCACCGTTAAACTTGAGGGGGAGTGTTGAGACTTGGAAAATATATCCAAACCAAAGTAGCAGATCATAAAATAAGGTGAAAATGTAAGCATGGGCCAAAGACGTAGATTACAAGTTAACAAAACAAGCATATCAAGCCATGCGGACAATTGGGTCAAAATACGCATGACACGAGCCATCGGGTCATGCACAATATCATACATTGGTTAAAATAGGTCATGCGGGCAGTTGGGTCAGTTCAGGTGAAAATACGCATGATCGAGTCATCGGATCATGCGCATCATCAGGATCAGGTCAGAATAAGCCGTACGAGCATTCAGACCTTACCGGATGCACATAGGCGTAGAGCGGGCTATCGGGATATTATGGGATATTGGAACAAGGGCTGGTAAACTGAAGCGGGAAACTAGGCCAGGAACAAAGAAGGATGCGTATGTTCGAGGTAGCCCGAACCAACAATGCGGAGTGTCGAAGGACACTCGAACTGACAAAAAGGATGATCGAGCCAGAAGATTGTATATGTGCATGGTCCATCCAAAACTTGCGCATAACTTTGAAGATAGGGATTCTCAGCCAAAACAAAGTATCCGACCACCAAACCGGATCCACTCGAGCCATTTGGAGCATAAAAGATTCTAGACCTTATATCATGACAGTTAGATGAAGATTGTTCGAGGATCCTACCTTTTTTTATTTGTTTTACCTAGGTAACTTATTTATTACCTCTTTAGTGTGATCGAAAAATGTTTAAGGATTCCCTATATAAACCTTATAAGAGCCGATTTGTTTGAATAAGTTGGGAGAAATAATCCTTCTTCACTATACTCTCACTCTTAAAATCTCTTAGTCTCTTACACTCGAACACTCTCAATCTTTCTTATGTCTCTCATTCTTCTTCCAATCTCTTGAGATAATCTCTCAAAAATCAACAATAAGAAGTTTATGAAAGATGCCATTACTAAAATGAGTTAAGAGATTCAAGGAATGGTAGTGTTAAGTGAAGAATGCAGTGCCATAATCACAAAGACAGCAATCCCCAAGAAGCTCGCTGACTCTGGTTCTTTCACTTTACCAGGTTCACTAGGTCCTCTAACCTTCAACAAGTGTTTATGTGATTTGGGAGCATGCATCATTATAATGCCTCTCTCAATAGCCAAGAAGTTAGGTTTCAATAAGTTCAAATCTTGCAATAGATAATTGTTGATAGCATATAGGTCTGTAACAACAAAGATCTGTTAGAATTCCACATGGAATACTAGAGGATTTATGAGTTGCAGAGATACCTATTTCTGGTATTGGATATGATAAAGAACCAAGGGATTCTTTGATCTTGGGAAGACCATTCTTTTATACAATAGGGGGCCGTTACAAATGTTCAAAAAGACAAAGTTCAATTGAATATGGGTAAATATGTAAAGATAACTTTTAATATCCAAGAAACTTCGAAGAAGCCTACAATAGAGGGTCAGATCATCTACATAGAAGAAATGTATCAACTTGTTGATGAGTTACTAGAGCAGCTACATAAAAATGATCATCTCCAAACTACTTTGACAAAGATTGGTGAAGATGGGTATCCTTACAACAAATCACTTGGGTACGAAATGATTTTAGACTCACACAAGCCATTGGACAATGAGGAACAATTTGAAGATGTCAAAGATTTAGAAAAACAAATGTTTGCAGCTGTTGGGGAAATTTGAAACTGACTTGGGCAACCGAAGCTACCAATTTGTCCACTCTAAGCAATTTTGAAATCAACCTTGGACAAACTTGGATAGCTTTTCCATTCCAGCAACCCACTCTAGACACAACTTTTTTAGAAGACTAGTCTGAGCTTAAAGCACCAACTGTGTGTTAAGTTTTTGGCATCATCGACCAAGACTTAAGAAATTGTAAAGCGAAGGTTAAGAAATATATTAGGTGATGTGATCCTAGGTGTGAGGATCAAGTCCCTGAATGCTTCTCCAATGGTTGTGATGTTAATGAAACGAAAATAGACTGAATTTATACGATCCTGATTCTGTTCCCCTTGGGTCTTTATCTTTGAATGAAGCTATTTAGACAGAATCTCAACTTCAAGTGAAGAACACTTGGTGGAACTTAATGGTGATGGAATATGGACGAAATAAAGACGAAAATGATGATAAAAAAAGAGATGATGAACTTGTTTGGGGTTGAATGGATCTCTAAAAGACAGTGCTTGTAAGAGAATCCAGAATTCTAGTGGTTTGGTTCTCACCACTTTGTATTGTTTTGAGTCAATAGTATATGGGTTTTAAAGTGAAAATTGACTGATCTTATTGATAGATTTCATCCACAATATAAAGGAAGAAGGCTGTACATACACAACTTCTTGCAAAATACACCAAACAATTAATACAAAAGGCTCCCATGGAAGTTTAAATGAAGTTTGGCTTTAAAAACAAAAATAAGGTAGAAATGGATAGAAATGGGCTTAAATATCATTAAGAGGCTTTTATAAGTGTTGTGAACAAGCCTCATTAAAACTTGGTTTGGAAAACCCAATGGGACAAAACCAAACCAAGGAAAAGAGTGCAAGTCACAACACCACTCTTGATGATTGTCTAGGTAACTTGTATCACAACCAATGTGATTTGATTAGCACACACTAGATTGCCCGAGATAGTATAGAGAAGTTGTTGAAGTGTAGCTTCAAGTCCAAGACTTTTATTCTATTCTTCTTTCTTCTTGATACTTGTCCTAACGCTCCAGCAAGTTGTTTTGCCTTTGATCTTGTTATATTCCAGCTTGAAACTCCAAAGTGTCATTATCTTCAAGCTCATAAATCCTTGATCCAAAGCTGGTTAGGATCATATCATCCTCTCCCACTTCAAAAAGATTTGTCTTCAAATCTGATTTACCTGCAAAACAAAGAGCATAATAAGTAATATGTTGGGAGATATGATCGCACTTACCTTTGAGTTCATAAGGATAGAAAATGTGTTTGATGATCCTTGTCCTCTTGATTAGTGCATTGAGTACTTTGAATTATCTAATAAAGTAATGTCTTCTTTTCCCGTGTGAATCAATATCAATTCTAGTGGATAATTGAAACTCTTATCTAAAGTCTTCACGTTTTCTCTCTGATAAACAAGATTTTATCTACTTCCTATCTAGCAAGTAATCCTTGAATACTTGAATGTCGATGTAGTACTTAGGTGTCAAATCCAGTTCGGGATGCAATTAACTCATTAACTCTATAAGAATTACGTTTAGTCTAAGCGATTCAAAGTTGGTTGTGATTGTCGATTAAAACGTGCTATAATAGAAATCCGATGATTGAATAAGTAAAAACGAGATTAAAGGTAAAACGAAGTATGCAATGATAAAAAGGCTAAACAAACAGGCCAAGGCAATGACTCGGGTGATTCAATAGTTTCCTAAGACGCTCAATGCTAACATTTAACAGCTAATCCTTGGTCTAAGATTTCCACTTATAGACTAATCCACTCTCGTGGTACTAATCCTTTTCCTAACAATGCAACTAATACAGCCTCTTGACTAATCAACAAGATTAAGAAACACAATCTCTTGGCTAGGCCTCATTTAGCATACAGCGATTGATTCAGGAATTCTATCGAACACCTTTCGGGCGATAATTTTCCTATGATCTAGATTCAATTGATCAGGTTAAATATAGCGTTAAGAACATCTACTGCATGAGGAATTAAGGATTATAAGACCTAAACATCTAATTCTACCATCTAATCATCCTAATCTACCTAGCCCATTTGCCTATTCGAACTACTCACTACTCATGAAGAAAACACAAATTCCAATATTAGAACTATGTTTTCTCATGAAAGAAATCGAACAAACAAAGAATTAAGAATAAAAATAGGAAAAACTCAATCAAATTAAACTTCAAAATAGAACAAAGGTTTTACAGAGAGTTTTTGAATAAAAGATGGAATGAATACAAACTACGTCTTTCAAGTGTTTAAAACAAAAGTCATTTTTTCCCTTTATTTCGTCGATATCGGCCAAACCGGCCGGTACATATGGCCGATATCGATATTGGTTGTGTGCAACCGGTACACATTGGCCGATACACCTGTATCAGGCCAGGTGTACCGGTTAGTGATGCCCGGTCTCGCTCTTAAGCATCCATATCAGTTGAAACGTATAGGTCAGGCTTCTTGGTGGTTGTATTGGCCTACTCCCATCGGTACGGGTGGCCGATATCAGTGCCTGGTTTGTCTCCTTAAGCTCCTTTTGACTTCTTTCTTCTTGGTTTTGCTCTGGTTCAGTTCCATCTTTCTTGGGCACCCGAAATATGCAATAGAATGCAAAATGCAACCTAAACTATTCTAAATGTAAGTGAACCTAGCTAAAAATGAGAACTAAATCGATGCCTAGAGTGGTTAAAAATGCAATACATCAACCTCCATGAATTTTTTAAAAAGCTTCCTGACTTTTTTCCTTACAAGATTCACAAACAAATAACAAGCAATCACTCTTCTTTTAAATCAGACATAAAATCAGATTATATGCTAAGCAAGCTAATTGAATGAAGCTTTTTGGACAAAAACTCAACTTTAAGTGAAGAATACTTTCTAGAACTTGATGGTAATTGAATATGGAGTAAATAAAGATAAAAATGATGATTAAACAAAAAAGAGATGATGATCTTGTTTGTAAGTTGAATGGATTCTCAAAAGACTGTGCTTGTAAGAGAAATCCATAATTCTGGTGGTTTGGCTCTCACCACTTAAAATTGTTTTGAGTTAATAGTATAAGGGTTTTAGAATGAAAATTGATTGATTTTATTGATAGGTTTCGAGCACATTATATAGAAGAAGAGAAAGGTACATGCACCTTCACTTGGAAATAACATAACGATTTTAAATGCTGGAAATCAAATGAAAGCATGCAAAAGGTTGGTTGTTGAGTCCAACTTCGAAATTTAAATGCTTTAAAGTAGAAAAGATATTTTTCCCTCCTTTGATCAAGTAATAACTAACTTAGGAAAAAGTGAATTATTAAGCCTCTTTAAAAACCTTTGCATAGAAAACCCATTGGGACAAAACCATGCAAAGGAAAACCTAGCTGCATCCTCTTGAGTGAATTCTTGACTCCTTTAGCTAACTTCTTAGCCTTAACTCTAGTGATCACTCCATCTGCTACTTTGAAAGCTTCTTCTAAATCTTGCATCTCCTCCATCTCTTTATCCGTTGAGTCTCCTTGTGAGTAGCTGGTTCGAATCACATCATCCTCACCGACTTGAAAAGGATTTGACCTCAAATCCGAATCTGCAACATAAGGAATAAGATCAGAAACATTGAATGAATTACTCACATTATACTTCCCTTGGAGATCAATTTGATAAGCATTGTTGTTGATTCTCCTGGTCACTTTGTATTGTCCATCGATTCTAGGCATCAACTTAGATTTCCTTTTAGCTGGAAATCTTTCTTTCCTTAGGTGAACCCACACTAGATCACCTTCCTCAAAGATCATCTCCTTTCTTCCCTTATTAGCTTGCTTAGCATATAATCTAGTTTTATGCTCTATGTTCTGCTTAGCTTTCTCATGTATTTTATTAACATGTTCAGCTTTCTTCTTTCCATCTAAGCTTCATCTTTCACTTAAAGGTAAAGAAATTAAATCCAAAGGAGATACAGGATTAAATCCATAAACAATTTCAAACGGTGAAAACATTGTGGAAGAATGTTGTGCATGATTATAAGCAAACTCAACATGGCAAACATTCTTCCCAAGACTTTAAATTACTTTTTGCCAACGTCCTAAGGAATGTAGATAATGATCTATATACCACTTCAGTTTTGCCGTCAGTTTGAGGATGAAAGGTAGTAGAAAATGTCAGCTTGGTACCTAACTTAGCCCACAAATTTTTCCATAAATGACTAAGAAATTTGGTATCTCTATCCGAAACTATCACTCTAGGCATTCCATTTGATCTCACAACTTATCTAAAGAATAGATTAGCAACATTAACAACATCATCAGTTTATGGAAAGCTAAAAAATGAGCCATTTTAGAGAATCTATTTACAACTACATAAATGGAATCCCTACTAATTTTAGTCCTAGGCAATACTACCAAAAAGTCCATATAGATATCAGTCCAAGGATGTAATGGAATAGACAAAGGAGAATACAAACCATGCGGTTGAACCTTAGACTTAGCAAGTTTGCAAATCGCACATCTAGCACAAATTTTCTCAACGTCTTTGCGCATGTGAGGCCAATAGAAATGATCTTGTAAGGCTTTAACAGTCTTCATTACACCAAAATGTCCAGCAAGACCACCTCCATGAGCTTCCATGATTAGTAATTCTCTCACAGAACCATTAGGCACATAAATTTTATGATTATAAAACAGGTAATCATCTTGCCTATAGTAGTTTCCACTAGCAAACTTTTCACAACTCTTGTAAGGTTCACTAAACTCCTGATTAGTTTTGTATAATTCCTTTAATAGTTCAAATCCTATGAGTTTAAAATTTAGAGAAGATAATAGAGGGTACCTTCTAAACAATGCATCAGCTACTACATTGTCTTTACCTTTTTGTACTTAATGACATATGGAAAAGTTTCTATAAACTCTATCCATCGAGCATGTCTCTCCTTAAGCTTTTGTTGTCCTTTTGAGATCTTTCATTGACTCATGACCTGTATGAATGACAAACTCGTTGGGACAAAAATAATCCTTCCAAGTTTGTAATGCCCCCACCAATGCATAAAGCTCTTTATCATAAGTAAGGTAGTTGATTGTTGATCCTCCGAGTTTCTCACTGAAATAAGGAATTGGTTTCTTATCCTGTATCAAAACAGTTCCAATTCAAATATCATCAGATTTCATCACATTCTATTTCAAAAATTTTCAAGAAATCTAGTGACATGAGTAAAGGACAGTTAGTAAGCTTCTCTTTGAGGGTCTGAAATGCTTTTTCTTGAGCTTCTTCCCATTTGAATCCCACTTCTTTCTTAATCACTTTAGTAAGTGGTGCTTCTATGGTACTAAAGTCTTTGACAAACCTCGTATAAAAACAAGTAAGTACATGGAAACTTCTCACTTCTCCAACTGTTTTAGGACTTGGCCAATCTTTAATGGCTTTTATCTTCTCCTCATCGACTTTAACACCATCTGCACTTACTACAAAACCTAAAAAGACAAGGTTATCCGTACAAAAAGTGAATTTACTCAAATTAGCATAGAGAGATTCTTTCCTAAGAACATCTAGAACAAACTGATATGCATAAGGTGTTTTTCTAGATTCTTACTATAAATCAATATATCATCAAAGTAGACAACAAAAAATACTCCCATGAAGTTTCTAAGCACATGATTCATTAATCTCATAAAAGTATTAGGTGCATTTGTTGAACCAAATGGCATAACAAGCCATTCATATAGCCCCTGTTTCATTTTAAAATCATTTTTCCATTCATCACCTTCCTTCATCCTAATATGATGGTATCCACTTTTAAGATCAATTTTTGAAAAGATAGTGGAACCACTTAATTCATCTAACATATCATCTAATCTAGGAATAGAGTGGCGATACTTTATAATGATATTGTTGATGGCTCTACAATCCACACACATTCTCCATGTGCCATCCTTTTTAGGTACAAGTAAGACTGGTACAACACAAGGACTCATGCTTTCTCTTCTGTGGCCTTTGCTTATCAACTCCTCAAGTTGCCTCTAAAGTTCTTTAGTTTCAACATGATTCGTCCTATAAGCTGGTCTATTAGGTAGTGTTGCTCCGGGAATAAAGTCTATTTGATGTTTTATGCCACGAATTGGTGAAAGACCTTTTGTTGCTTCTTCAGGGAAAACATCACTATATTCCTGCAATAGTTTAGACATATCACTAGGAAGTTCATGTGCAAGGTTAGTGAAACTTGCAAGAGCGTCTTTATAGACAAATAATAAAACTGGTTTATCTGAATAAAGTGTTCTTTTAACTTCACCAGATTTAATGTAGAGGCTGGTACTTAGAGGTTTCTCCTTCTCCTTTTCATCCTTAAGCTTCTTACAAACTTGATCTTGATAAATTTGACTAGGAGTTAAAGGTAGGAGTGTAACCTTTCTGTCTTGAAATTGGAATGAGTACTTGTTGGTGTAGCCATTATGTATAACTTTTCTATCAAACTGAAATGGCCTTCCCAACAGTATGTGACTTGATCCCATGGGCAGAACATCACACATTACTTCATCTTCATATTTTCCAATAGTAAAAGGCACATTCACTTGATGAGTAACCTGTAGTTGTCCTCCCTCATTAAGCCATTGTAGTTTGTAAGGTCTGGGATGTTTAATGGTCTTAAGATTCAGCTTCTCAACCATACTTTCACTAGCTGCATTAGTACAACTTCCTCCATCGATGATGAGGCTGCATACTTTGTCTTTAACAAAACATCGCGTGTGAAATAAGTTATCCCTTTGCTCGGTTTCTTCTGCCTTGTTTTGAACAATCAAATTTCTTCTTGCTACAAGCATTTCCATGATACGATCCTGATTCTATTCCCCTTGGATCTTTGTCTTTGAATGAAGCTTTTTGGACATAATCTCAAATTTAAGTGAAGAACAATTTCTAGAACTTGATGGTAATGGAATATGGACGAAATAGAGATGAGAATGATGATTAAACAAACAAGAGATGATGATCTTGTTTGAGAGTTGAATGGATTCTCAAAAGACTACACTTGTAAGTGAAATCCAGAATTATGGTGGTTTAGCTCTCACCACTTAGAATTGTTTTGAGTAGGGATGTTAAATTGGATAAAAACCCATGGGTTTACCAATACCCATGGATTTTGGGTTTGGGTTTTACCCTTGTTTTAAAAACACGGGTTTTTAATAGGTTGGCTTTTAATACCCAAGACCATATAATTATAACCACTAGAATAATAGGTGGCCCATGGGTTTTCTTAATTCTAAAGACTTTTAGGGATTTATGTTTTCTTCTCACTCTTATCTCTTCGCAGGAGCTCTGCGATTTGTTCATCAAAATTATCATCAGGCTCTCTACGATTTGTTCATCAAAGTTATCATCTCGTAATCTTTCTCTTTCCTTTTGTATGGTTTCTTCATATGATTTTTCATATGTTGGAAAATCTCCTATCTTTGAAGATTGTTATGAGTTTTTCTTAGGGATTGAAATTTGAAACAGAGAATTTAAGAAGAAACCCTTTTGTTTCTTCTGTTTCAATGAGCTTATGTTGACATATTTTTGAACAATTTAACAGAGATAGTCTTAAGATGTCATATATTGATATATTTTTGTCGAAATCTCTCTTTGAAAATTGAACAGACTTGCTAAGCTAATGGGAGTGAAAAGAATTGGGATTTGTTATCAAGTTGGGTCTGATAATTTGCTTACTTTATGTTCGTTTAGGAAACTTAATGAACGTTATTTGATTGAGAGATATATGGGAGTTGTGTATGGTATAGGTGTGGAAGATTGTGTTGTATTAAATAAAGATAGCAATAGAAAGGGATTTGTAATCATGCTTTCTTTTGTTCTTTATAATCTCTGTCTTTATTTCATATGATTTTGTAAACTGTTTTTTTTGTGTGAGTGCTTTTGTAAACAGTTTGAATATGGTTTTTGGATACTTTTGTATATGTTCAATATAACCCAATTAGTTAATGAGACTGTATCTAATGATATCTTTTATTGTGTAGAATGGATTCTCAATCACTAAGACTACTTGCAGAACTTGATGCTGAGAATGAGCAAATGAAAGTGGATAAATACAATGAATATGGTGAAACGGAAATTCAAGAAGCGGGACAAAGTGAAACTGGCATGATTCAACCGCTTGAAACGGTATTTCAATCTAACAAAAGATTAAAGGCTGGTGTTTGGAAAGAGTATGTGGCCGTAGATGTAGGAACAAATGGAAAGAAAAGAGGAAGTTGTATCCATTGCGGTAAAGAGTTAGTAAAAGAAACTAGACATGGACCCTCAACTTTAAAACACCATTTACAAATCTGTTAAAAGAGGCCGGTTAAAGAAAGCAAAGACAATAATGAAATAGTTAGAAAGTATGATAAAAAAGTTGATCGGGATATGATTAGTGATATCATTATTTATCATGACTTGCCTATAAATTATGTTGAGTATGAGAAAGTTAGAGCTAGAGATACGTACTTGAATCCGAATTGTCAGCATGTGTATAGACAAACCGCAGGAAATCATATTTTTAGAAGATATGAGATGGAGAAAATAGAGCTAAAAAAGATTCTAGAGAATCACAAAGTTCGAGTTTGTTTTACGGCAGATTTGTGGTCATCACGTAGTACTGTGATGGGATATATATGTTTGACTGCTCATTATATTGATGATAGCTGGAGGTTAAGCAATACGATCTTAGTTTTTGTTATTTCAAGCCTCCACACACTGGTGAAGAAATAGCTAAGAAAATTCTGGAAAAACTTGAAAGATTGGGGCTTAGAGAAAAAGGTATCCTCTATCACTTTGGATAATGCTACTAGTAACAATAGTATGCAAAATATCCTTAAGCATCGTCTTCAAATGATTAGCGGTAACAGATTTCCATGTGATGGAAAGTTCTTACATGTGAGATGTTGTGCCCATATATTGAATCTTATAGTGAAGGAAGGATTGGAATTAGCTAGTGATCTTTTGGAGAATATTCGAGATAGTGTGAAGTTTGTGAAAGCTTCTGAATCAAGGAAAGATTCATTTGCAACATGTGTTGAGAGTGTGGGAATTACAAGTGGATCTGGATTGTCTTTATATGTATCCACTCATTGGAACTCAACTTATGAAATGCTTGCTAGAGCACTTAAGTTTCGTAAAGAATTTGTTAGTCTGAAAGTGTGTGACATGAGTTATAAATCATTACTTTCTGAGGCTGAATGGGATCATGGAGAGAAAATATGTGATTTTTTGAAACCTTTTAGTACCATCACCACATACTTTTCAGGAGTGAAGTATCCTACGGCGAATATATACTTCATTAAAGTTTGGAAAATATATTTATTATTGAGGAAATATGTAGATTGTGGTGATGAAGGTGTGAGATCAATGGCTCAAAAGATGCAAACAAAGTTTTCAAAGTATTGGGATGAATATAGTCTTGTTTTAGCAATGGGAGCGATTTTAGATCCGCGGTTCAAGTTACAAATACTTAAATCCGCTTATGATAAACTAGATCCCAATACTTCTAAAGAAGAAGTTGAAGTTGTTAAGAAGAATTTGAAGTTGCTTTATGAAGAATACACAACCAAGCCTTGGACTTCTTCTTCCAAATTTTCAACAACACCAACTCCTGATGAACTTCTTACCGAATCACCACTTGAAGATGATATGAATTATGTAAGTGATTTTTGAGTAGTATCCAAAGTAGTATACTAGTTATAATTTCAAACTAAGAATCATAATTAGTTATTTCAAATTTTGTGTGTATAGGTTCTCTTTGAGCTTGAAAAGAGTATCCAACCTGGCTTACACAATACAAAGTCAAATTTGGATGTTTATTTGGATGAACCAAGGTTAGAGCTTAAAACTTTCACAGATATTGAAGTTTAAGTTATTAGAAGAACAATGGAAAACGTCATGGTGATTTAGCTTATTTAGCATGTGAATTTCTTAGCATTTTGATTACTACAGTAGCATTAGAATCAACTTTTAGTATTGGAAGTCATGTGTTAACTCTGTTCAAAAACCGCCTTCTTCCTAGAAATGTTCAGGCGTGGATTTGTACTCGCAATTGGTTGCGTGGTTATGAGAAGTTAGAAGGTGATGTTGAAGATGATTTTGATGATGGTGACACCGATGCGACCAAGATTGCATGTAGCTCAGGAGTTTGAAATTTTGGTCTTTAATTTTCTTGTTTATGATGAATATGACTCATATAAATGTTTTGTTTTTGACCAGAGACCAAATAACTTTCTCACTCTATGGATATGTTTCTCTGATTGTCTGACGAGGATTCAAGGTTCTAAAACATTCAATTACTTCTAGGCTCATTATTATTGTTTACATTTTATATTATGAATCACAAAAAAATCATTTATTACCATGAAAAACATGAGGAGCTTATAAACATGACGAGGATTCAATGTTTTGACTTTGTGCTCGTAAAGGTGAGATTTGTATGCTTCTTTACGAAATTTTAACTTGGAGCGATAAGCAAAAGAAAAAAAATGAAAAACATGAGGCGCTTATAACTTTTCTATTCATTATTTTATGCAAAAATTGATGATGACGAAGCCACCTAATTCAACCGAATATTGCCATTTAGCTCCTTTCTCACAGTATCACAGTGAGAATAAAAAAGTAAAAAACTCTCATTTTCATCACTAAGTAGTGTTAAATGGGTATCCATGAGTAAACTCATACCCCATAAAGTTGTGTTTGGGTTTAACCCTTCTTTTCTAAAATGGTTGGGTTTTTAGGGTTTGGGTTTCTTTTGGGTGGGTTTTTTCTAGGTTTGGGCTGGGTTGGGTAGTTTAAGACCATTTAACATCCCTAGTTTTGAGTCAATAGTATAAGAGTTTTAGAATGAAAATTGACTGATTTTATTGATAGATTTTCAGGCACATTATATTGAAGAAGAGAAAGGTCATGCACCTTCTCTTAGAAATAACTGAACAACTTTAAATGCTGGAAATTAAATGAAAGCATGAAAAAGGTTGGTTGTTGAGTCTAACTTCGAAATTTAAATGCTTTATAAGTAGAAAAGATATTTTCCCTCCTTTGATCAAGTAATAACTAAGTAACTTAGGCGAAAGTCAATTATCAAGCCTCGTTAAAAACCTTTGCATTGAAAACCATTAGGACAAAACCATGCAAAGGAAAAGAGTGCAATATAACCACTTAGTTACTTGGTGTATTAACTTGATCTTTTTCTTCATTTGCATAGGTGTAGATGTTGTAGATGTCCCTTGGTGTTGAGTCTCCTAGATGCATCCTCTTGAGTGAACTCTTGACTCCTTTAGCTAACTTCTTAGCCTTAGCTCTAGTGATCACTCCTTTTGTTACTTTGAAAGCTTCTTCTAAATCTTGCATCTCCTCTACCTCTTCATCCGTTGAGTCTCCTTGTGAGTAGCTGGTTGGATACACATCATCAGGACTAGAAAATATTTAGAAAGGCCAAAAGAAATAAAGAAAGTATGACTTGGCCTAAAACTAGGCCAAGTCTGATGAAGACTCGGCAACCGTGCACAAAACGGGTCAACCATGCACAAAACGGGTCAACCATGTGCAAAGCATCGTGTTGGGAAGAAAAACACGCATCCGAGAAAGTTAGCGTGTGCAGAAAGGCAGAAACATGGAACGTAAGTTATCGATCCATGCGCGTGTTTGGAGAAGTGTCCTAGTGGACAATGCGTATTATCGAGCAAGACAAGCGGAGGATCAAGAAAACAGTGCAGAGGATCGAGCTATCATGCAAAGGATCATGCTTACGCAGAACAATGCGCATAATTAATCCGCATTGCAGAGTATCAAGCCAACAATGCGCATTTTCCCACAATAGCCATTAAGAAACTTAGCCAAAAGGGATTCTCGGCCAAAACCAATGGTCTATTGACTAAACCGGATTTACTCGAGCTATTTTGGTTATGGAAGCTTCTGGAAGTCAAGATATAGCTGTTGGACACACTTTGGCCAAGAGCCCACTTATGTGTCTAGGTTCATTTAAGACACTTGTCCAAATGGTCCCCTCCTGGTCCGTACACGCGGTTTCGAGCTGCTTTTTGGTTTTACTCATATTTTCACCGAAATGTAACTTTTCTTTACCATTTAAGGGCGATCCTTGGTTTTTCTAGGATTCCCTATTTAAACATTGTATGTGTCGCATTTCCATTCTAAAGAAAAAAAGATTTCCTCTTTACTTTTCTCTTTCGAATTCGCATTCTCACTCTCTCTCCTGTTCTTGAGCTTTATTCGCCAAGGATATAACTTGATATTCTCTCCAAATTTGATGGTATCAAAGCGAAAAGCTCTTTTACCATTTATACTTCCGCTTAAACTCTCATTCTATTTGTTTTTTCACTCTAAATATTAGTTCTTTTTCACTCTCTCTCAGTTATTTTTTCAAAATCTCATGGATATTCAGAAGAATGTACCTGTGGTTCTTAAAAGAATCAACTACCTCTTGTGGGCAAGAACCATCAAGATAGTTCACAGAGGAAAGGGCTTGTGAAACCATATTGTGAAGACTAGTCCAATGATGGAGAAGAAGAAGAAGGTGATGCTAAGGAAGCTGCTGGAAACGAGGAAGAAGATGAAGATACCACCAAGGAAGACAAGTGGTTCCAAGACAACCAAATGGTCCTTAGAGTCATGCAAACCTCTTTGGATCCGTCTCTACTCGAAGCATACTCTTACTGTGAAACTCCCAAAGAACTATGGGAAACTCTTCAAAAGGTCTTTGGGAATGTTTCTAACCCTAGATGAGTGTACGAGGTTATTGAATAATAAAGATCAATGATTAAAGATAATTTCGGCCAGAATTACTATCATTTAAAGACTGGAAGTTTACAAGTAATTCCACTGCGAAATTGGGCTTGGGTGCTTCAAAAAAGTTGTAGGCCTTGAAATTATCTTTCCGACGGATATTAGATCGCCAAATTCTGAGTAACGAGTGAAGAGATACATGCATAAAGAGGAGGAGCGTTTTTCAGCATTAAATATGCTTTTACTTTATGCTTTCTACTTTTTATGTTTCCTAAGACATGCAAGGTCATGCAAAGGCTATGTATTTATTTATTTAAGCTCTTGTAAACCTTAAATCTAATTAATTAAGAGGATCTAACCCTTTCTTTCTCTATTTTCGTCCATCTTCTTATCCTCAAGTGTTCTTGATGTTATTCATTCTGTTTTTGTGAAATTTAACATGGTATCAGAGCCTTGAAGGTTATACACCTTTATCTTCCTTAAATTCATTATCGTTACTTCGATTTTCATTCTGGTTCACTTTAAATCTGATTCTTCAATCTATTCTTAAAATCTGGCTTTACTCTTCATTTTGGTCCTTATTCTGCATTCTGGGTTGTTTTTAAATTTTGGTTCGGATTTTAAAGCTATATTCTAATTATTCTGGTTCTTCTACATCACCCAAATCATTTTGAAGCTCACTCATCATTCGGGTTATTGACCATTCGTTTCTAAGCATTATCTGGTTCTTAAAAGCTCCTAAGGATGGAAAATCAAAAGCTTGTAAGGTTCAGCAACAAAAGACCCTTTAAGCATGAAGGTAAGAAGAATCTTATATGCTATCATTGCAAGATGAGTGGCCACACCAAAGAAAAGTGTTGGGTCTTACATCCTCACTTTAAACCAAAATGGTTAACTTCTAAGGATTTCAAAAATAATGTCTCTCAAAGGGAAGTTCAAGGAGAAAGTTCAATAGATTTTGTAACCTCTATACCTCCACCAATGGGAAATCATGCCATGAATATGGGTAATGATGAGTTGGTAAGAAAGTCTGACCTTGATGCCTTGATAAAAGCCTGGAAAGAGGCTTCCAGATCTGGTATATCTTATAATACTCATTATCCTATTAAGCCTCTTGTTATTTATTTAGGTGCTTCACACCATATTTAGCAATTCTGAATTGCTTAGTAAGTTAGAACCATGGCTAGGGAATGTTATTATAGATAATGGAGATAGAATACCCATTAAAGGCATAGGAGAACTGAATTTGTTTGATAAGCCGTCTAAGGCATTTTATTTGCCAAATTTTACATCAAACCTCTTGTCCGTAAGTAAGGTTACAATAGATCTAAATTGCAATGTCATTTTCAGTCCTAATAATGTTTCTTTACAGGATATTGAGACAAGGAAAATCCTTGGTAAAGGAGAAACAATAGAAGGGTTATATGTGCTTGGAGATCACATGAAAAACCCTTATTTGCATTTTGGTTTTTCAGTTAATGTTAATTCTAATGTGAAAAATGTTATTTGGCATGCTAGATTAGGTCATCCTCATGTTAGAGCTTTGAATCTGATGCTGCCTAATGTATCTTTTGGTAATAATGATTGTGAAGCTTGTATACTTGTGAAATATTGTAGATCTGTATTCCCTAAGTCTACAACTATTTATGAAAATTGCTTTGATTTGGTACATTCGGATGTTTGGACAGCACCTTATGAATCTAGGGATCATCTTAAGTATTTTGTTACCTTTATTGATGAAAAATTGAAGTATACTTGGTTGACCTTAATGCCTTTTAAGGATAGGGTGCTAGATGCATTTAAAAACTTTCAAAGCTATGTAACTAACCACTTCAACTCTAAGATGAAAATTTTCAGATCATATAATGGTGGTGAGTATACAAGCATTGCATTATAGAAAATTCTAGCTCGGCATGGAATTCTACACCAAACTAGCTGCCCATACACACTACAACAAAAATGGTGTAGCTCAAAGAAAGAATAGGCACTTAATGGAGGTGGCAAAATCAATGATGTTTCATACAAATGTTCCAAAGAAATTCTGGTCTGATGCGGTTGTGACAGCTTGTTACTTGATCAACCGAATACAAACTAAAGTGTTGGGAGATGTGTCTCCCTTTGAGGTATTGAACAAAGTTAAGCCTTGAATAAGTCACTTATGAGTGTTTGGGTGTGTTTGTTTTGTATTAATTCTAGGTGAACAAAGGAACAAGTTAGATACTAAGAGTGTCAAAGCCATGTTTATTGGTTATTCCACAACTCAAAAGGGGTACAAGTGCTATGTACCAGAAACAAGGAAGATGTTAACTTCAAGGGATGTGCGATTTATAGAAGAAAAAGGCTTCTATGATGAGAAGAATTGGGATAATGTCAATGACATATCCAAGTCTCCATCCGATATAGCTACTAACCTAAGGCACATACATGAGAATCTTGGCTTGAATCTTAATAACCGAAGACCACTAGAGGCTCCTCGTGTTACTCAAGAGGCTCCAAAAGTGGCGGATACTCCAACTTCTCAATTAAACTTGGATGACACTCCCCTTGATCATGAGGGAGGATATGAAGAAGTCACTAATGAAGGGGAGTTAGTCACAAATGATGGAGAGATTTCTTCACCTCCATAAGAAACCCAAGGTGTAAATCAACCTTCAAGATGTCTTCACCTCAAGAAGAAATTCAAGATGGAAATCAACCTTCAAATACCCATGAACAAGGATAGATGTCTTTACCTTAAGAAGAATCCATCAAATTGGATCAATATAAGAGTCTACTACAACAACAAGGCAGCAGCTCCTCCAATCCAAGGGGTTTTCTCTTTATCTAATTTTCCTTTAGATCATCAAGTGCTTGTTGGAAAATTGGACCAGGAAAATATTATAAGATCCTATGAAGAGGCTATGGAACAAAAGGATTGGAAAGAAGCCATTAACAATAAACTAAAAGCTATGAAAACAAACAACACTTGGATTGAAGAAACTCTTCCAAAAGGAAAGAAGGCTGTAAGCTCAAAGTGGGTCTTTACAATTAAGTACAAGAGCAATGGAGATGTGGAGAAATACAAGGCTAGGCTTGTTGCAAGAGGATTTAGTCAAACATATGGAGACGAATATTTAAACACCTTTGAACCTATAGCTAAACTCCACACGGTAAGGGTCATACTATCCTTAGCTACTAATCTTGAATGGGGTCTTTGGAAGATGGATGTCAAAAATGCATTCATTCAAGGGGAATTGGAGGATGAAGTGTATATGCATCCACCACCAGGGCTGGAAAGTTTTGTAGCTAAAGGGAAGGTTCTTAGACTCAAGAAAAAGATTTATGGTCTCAAGCAATCTCCAAGAGCTTGGTACCACAAGCTAAGCTCTACATTGAAAACACATGGCTTCAAAAGATCAGAATCGGATCACACACTCTTCACCCTTCAAAGCCAAAGAGGTATAATTGTCATCCTCGTCCATGTGGATAATTTTATCATCTTTGAGGATGAAAAGGTAGGAATTGAGTCCACTAAGCTTTTCCTAAAATCTGTTTTTGATATTAAAGATCTTGGTGAGCTTCAATATTTCTATCACAAAGAAAGTATACTCTTGATTTTTTAAGTGAAACAGGAAAGCTAGGATCTAAACCAGCCAAGACTCCACTTGAAGAAGGATAAAAATTCACAAGAGAAGGGGAAATTGAAGATAAGCCATTTGATGAGCATCATCAATATAGAAGGATGGTTGGTAAGCTAATTTATCTAATAATTACCAAACCTGAAATTTGTTTTGCTGTGAATCAGGTTAGCCAACACATGCAATCCCCAAAGATGTATCATTGGAAGATGGTTGATAGAATTTTAAGATACTTAAAGGGATCTCTTGGTCAAGGCATTTGGATGGGTTGCAACAAAAGCACATAAATAGTGGGGTATTGTGATGCAGACTGGGCTGGTGATAGAATGGATTGAAAATCAACAACTGGCTATTTCACATTCATAGGAGGCAATTTGGTCACTTGGAAAAGCAAGAAACAGAAGATTGTATCATGTTCAATTGCTGAAGCTGAATATAGAGCAATGAGAAAGCTTACAAATGAACTGGTTAGGCTCAAAGGTTTACTAATCAAGCAGCCATTCATGAATCTTCCAAAAAAGTTTTTCATGAGAGGACAAAGCACATAGAGGTTGATTGTCACAAGGTTTGGCAAATGGTTGAGCAAGGAGAAATTCTACCTTGTTACACTATAAGTTCAGATCAGTTGGATGATATATTCACCAAGGCAGCGAGTTGAAAGGTTTGTGAGTTCATCCATGAGAAACTTGGACTCACAACTCTCTTAAAAGCCTAGACACCCTTACCTTGGAGGCTATACTCCTTTTCCCTCAATATGGTTTTCCCCATGTGGTTTTTCATATTGAGGTTTTTAACGAGGTAGCTCTACAAGGTTCCAAGGTTATCCATTCATCATGGTTGAGGGGGGAGTATTGAATAATGAAGATCAACGATTCAAGATAATTTCAGCCAGAATTACTGTCATTCAAAGATTGGAAGTTTACAAGTAGTTCCTATACGAATTTGGGCTTGGGTCCTTCAAAAAAGTTGTAGGCCTTGAAATTATCTTTCCAACGGATATAATATCACCAATATTTGACTAACAAGTTAAGAGATACATGCATAAAGAGGCGTAGCATTTTTTCAGCATTAAAGGTGCTTTTACTTAATGCTTTCTGTTTTTTTATGTTTTCTAAGACATGTAAGGTCATGCAAGGGCTATGTATTTTTTATTTAAGCTCTTGTAAACCTTAAATATAATTAATTAAGAGTATCTAATCCTTTCTTTCTCTATTTTTGTCCATCTCCTTCTCCTCAAGTGTTCTTGATGTTATTCATTCTGTTTTTTGTGAAATTTAACATAGGTGACAAAGGCCATTAGCAAGCTCAAGCTGATATGGAGTTTAACACCTACTTCAACAAGTTTAGGGCACTGTGGGCCGAACTAGAGATGATTCAACCTTTCACTCTTGATCCTACTGCTTTAAGTGAAAGGAGAGAACAAGACAAGATCTTTGGTCTACTACTCAATCTCCATGGTGGATACAAAGACTTAGTTAAACACATATTGAGATCAACTAAACTCAAATATCTTGAGGATGTTTGCTCTCAAATCCAGAGGGAACAAGGTACTCATGGCCGCTTTGATGGCAAGAAATAATTGGTAATGGCTAACAAAGGAGTGGTAGCAACCGCAAGTCAAGGCTTTCATAAGGCAGAGGAAAAGAAGCTGACTATTGTGTGTGAGCATTGTAAAGAGAAAGGGCATTCTAAAGACAAGTGATGGTTTCTCCACCTACACTTAAGACCAACAAGGAATGGAGGAAAGTTTTATGGACCAAGGTCCAATATTGCTCAAGAAAGCCAAGGCAATGATGGGGGAAGCTAGAGTAAAACCACCGAGAAGACAAGCAACTCAAAGGCTTTAGTCTCTTATAAATCAATAGCAGCAACTGCCAATGAGGAGTATGTGAGCAAGAGTGACTTCGATACACTCATAGAGTCCTTGAAAGAGGCCACCAAATCTGGTAAAGTTGTGGGTAATGTTGTGGGAACTTCTCTTAATGCTCAATATACTAATGAATGCCTAGTTCTACAATCGGGTGCATCTCATCATATGATTTCTAATGTGAACTTGAGAGATGATATAGAGCCTGCCTTGGCATTGTTTGATGCAATGTGAATGGCAGGTTGGTTGTCACAATGCATGGTGATTGGCTTAGTTCATTGGTCAGCTTCCTCATGGTCCGATATTCTGTTTTGACGCTTGAACATAAAACAGTACTTTGCTTCTTGCTCCTCCATGTTACTAGATTGCCTCCTATGAAAGTACAATATCCAGTTGTAGACTTCATATCATTCCGGTCTGCAGCCCAATCAGCATCACAGTAGCCTACTATCTCAGTGTTTTTGTTTTGTCCCATCCAAACACCTTGGCCGCAGGCTCCTTTTAGGAACCTCAAGATTTGATCAATCATGTTCCAATGATGCACCTTAGGACTTTGCATGTGTTGCGATACCTGGTTCACGACAAAGCATATATCAGGCCGTGTGATTGTTAAATATATCAACTTACCAACAATTCTTCTATTATGGTGTTGATTTCTAAAAGGTTGATCTTCAATCTCCCCTTCTCTTAAGGTCTTGTCACCATCTTTAAGGGGAGTTTTGCATGACTTGGCTCCAAGATTCCCTATTTCTTTAAGAAGATCAAGTGTATATTTCCTTTGACACAAGATCAAACCATTAGATACTCTACAAACTTCAATGCCAAGAAAATATTTTAGCTCACCAAGGTCCTTTATATCAAAGAAAGATTTAAGGTAGTCCTTAGTGTTTTGAATTTCTACCTTGTCATCCCCTATGATGATTATATCATCAACATAGATAAGAAAGACTACTCTACCTCTTTGGCTATGAAGTGTAAACAATGTATGGCCTCCTTCAAATTTGGTGAATCCTCTACTAATAAAGGTGGAAATTAGCTTGTGATACCATGCTCTTGGGAATTTTTGAAGTCCATAGATTGCCTTGTTCAGCCTAAGAACCTTTCCTTGGCTTATTGGTCTCTCAAGACCCAGCGGTTGTCACGTGTAAAATTCTTCTTACAAGTCTCCTTGCAAGAATGCGTTTTTCACATCAATCTGCCACAAATCCCAAGATAAGGTAGTAGCTATGGCCATTAATACTCTTACCGTGTGAAGGTTGGTCACATGAACAAATGTATCAAGATAGTCTACTCCATATGTATGAGTAAAGCCTCTAAGTACTAATCTTGCTTTATGCCTTTCGATTTTTCCATTTGCTTTATACTTAATGGTGAACACCCATTTTGAAGTTATAGCATTCTTGCCTTTGGTTAGCTCCTCCTTTTTCCATGTTTGATTATTCACCAGCGCTTTGATTTATTTATCTATAGCTTCTCTCCAATTCTTGACCTCAGCCGTTTTATTGTAAGACCTTGGAACTTGTTCTTGATCTATCTTACTTGCAAAAGCTTGATGTGTCTCGAGAAAGTTGGTCATAGAGCACACTTTCTAAATAGGATGAGCTACAACCTTACTATTATAGTAGACCCTTGTGTTCTGCCAATGTGATTGGGGATATTTGATTATTGTACTCCTTCTCAAGGCTAGTGGTCCTTGGTCTTGATTTTGATTTTGGTCCAATTGAACTCCCCCTTGCTCTTGTATGGATGAGTCTTGAGCTCCCCCTTGATCATGAAATGGTGAACCAAGATGACTGTGATCATCATGTTCTAAATTCTCATCATCATCTTGCTCACTTTGATCCCCCCCCCCCTTGATGATCAAGGTCGGAGTTGTCTAAGTTGGTGTGGGGTGGATCCGAATGGATATTGTTCCTGGATGTAGAGTCTTGGTTTGTGACCCCAAAATTCACCAAAAGCATCCTAAGATGTTCTGCCCTATCCCAAGTTGATGTAGAGAAGTCTGTCAAATTGTCCCAATTTTTCTCATCGTAAAAGCCTTTTGTTTCAATGAACTTTAATTCCCGTGAGACTAGAACTCTTCTTTCCAATGGATTATAGCACTTGTAGCCCTTTTAGTTTGCAGAGTATCCTATAAAAATTTCTTTGGTGCTTTTAGTATCAAGCTTTCTTCTTTGATCTCCTGGAGCAAACACAAAGCAAACACAACCAACTACTTTTAGATGACTAAGAGATGGTTTATGCTTATTAATAATTTCAAAGGGTGAAAGGTCTTTAAGAGTTTGTGTTGGAGTCTGATAAGCACAGGATTTTAATCCCTAAATCTACACTGCAGAGAACATGTCTTTATAGTATAGTAAATGGTCGAATTTCACAAGGACCAGATAAGCAAGAATTTCAGTTCTAAATTTGATTTTAGCTAAGACATATTAAATAGAGTTTACTGAAACTGAGAACNNAGGGAATTCCACAGGTATTCAGGTTTGAAGCTCAGGTTAACATGCAGGATTTACTAATGAAAATAGTTCTCAACTCAAAAGACAATTAAAGACTAATTTTCTCCCAAATTATTAGATCCCTATGTTCTAATTACAAAAGACAAACTCCCGCCGTATTTAGATAATTCAATCATGCATTAGATTCATATTCGATATGTTCATAAGCATCTAAGACAATACTCCCGCAAGTAGAGACACTTATTCATCTATACTAGTTCAGATCTCTAAACAAACCCCTTTATATTTATTAACCTATTATCATGAACTAGGTGATCAAGCTAATTCAAGCATGAGAAACAAATCAAGAATAAGAACCTAACAAATCCAATCCATTATGTCAAACCTGGTTTTGAGAAGCCCCTAAAACCTAACAAGTGAAGTACTCAACATAATCAGAGAAGAACACATATTCAAAAACCAAATTGTATAAATAAAAAGATAGAGTTCAGAAATCTTCTCCGAAATACAGAGGTTCAGGTCACGTCTCTCTAAAAGCTCTGGGAAAATAAAATAACCGATAGATAGAAAAATAAACCTAATCCTAATGCTTTTAAAGTGCTAAAATAAGGAAAATAAACTAAAACCAATAAGGAAAACATCTTGATAAGCCTTGAGGGCATAATTGTAATTTTGGAAGATTTTAGTGACTCTCGGCCATAGTGATCGATCAATCTCTTTAGGAAATGATCGATCTATTTTTACGTAAGTTTCCAGAAGAGTTGAATTGATCGATCCTTTTTTGGATCAATCGATCTCTTTTTCACTTGTTGTACATGCTTCTTCTGTGAGACAGCTTGACCTGTCTTCAGTAAAATCGCCATAACTTTTGATTGAACCAATAGTTTAACTTCAAAAAACTTCCATACAAAATCTAACTCACATGGCTATCTTGTGCCTAAATTTCAGCTCGATCCATCCATGGGAACATCTTCAAACATTGCTAAAATTCTGACCTTTCTGTCGGACTCTGCATCTGCATATGCCAATTTGTATCCAAAACGTCCCGAACACCTAAAATCCTGAAAATATGCCAAAAATACAAGGCAAATACTCGGATAATGCCAAATAGCAAGCATAAATACCCATTATAAGTCATTAAAAACGAGTGATATCAATTCCCCCGGACTTAGATCTTGCTTGTCCTCAAGTAAAGTAAGACAAAACCTAGGGAAGAGTTCTGAAAACCACACAAGAACTCATAGAACCACATAAATCTCGAGTTCATAAATCAAAAACCAAAGATACTAATCCTAAATAACTTATTGCAATTAATTGTTAACCACCACATAATCTAATCAACATGCCCTCTACTCAAAATCCCAATTAATCAAACTATCAAATCATGTCAACCAGCTCATTAGATTCAATTAAGTTCAAATAGGTGCATTCTTACCTATGGGGTATCGATCAATGCACAAGAGTATCCGTCATTTAGGATCCCCATACCAATTCGAGCATCGAGCTACTTCAGATTCCGTCCCCTTCTTCTCCTTTTCTCAGTTCATTCATTCATGTTTTCGTTTATACTTTTCTAAGCTTTGCTTTCGCTTGTTTCTTTTATTCTTCTTTTTAGCAGTTTTTAATTGAAGGGAAGGAAAAGGGGATCATAATCGTACTAAAAGAACAGTTGGTTTTACAGAGGGCAGGAGACAAAAATACCTATCTCAAAGTATTCCAACAGCATAGATAAGAGAATTTAAGATCAAATTTATTCATAAAAAAGTAGAGCTAGCATCAAATGATTAACAATCCAAAAGATCAAAATTTCAAAGGCATATTAATTAATCAAGGGGGTTCCAATCCTAACCGCAACAGTTAATCTAAGTCAGTAATCAAATAGAAATCAATAAGAAACTCACACTTGGATAATAATCATAATCATCACAGATTCTGGTCATTGTTCCTTCGACTCGACTAAATCAAAAACGAAAAATTTAGAAAAATTTCATCAAAATGACAAAACATCTAAAAAGACACAAAACATCGTTAGTAGATATCCCCCCCCCCCCCCCCCCAAACTTACTTCACACCACCCCGGTGTAAAAATAAATCCAAGAGAGCGAATAAGACCTGAATAATAGACCAACGGAAAAAACACCATGAGTTCAAAGAGAGTTTCGGTACTTACCTGAGAAAGAGATCGATTGGCTTTTGAGCAACGATGGATCGATCGATCCATAGACAGATCGAGTGATCTCTTAATATCATGTTCATGACCATTTTTCATGGAACGATGGATCCATAGACGGATCGATCGATCTGTATGTCCGAGCAGCTTTTCTCTAAAATATTATGAAACACTTTAAACTCACAACTTAAAATTAATAAGTTAGTAACCTAAAATTTGACTGACTCAAACACTATAAGAAAAAGTAGTATTGATAGAAATCCACGATAGCGCGAATTACTGGAGTGCTATCGTAGACGTCGCGAGGGTTGCCAA